>JXSR01S045316.1:0-12652 GCA_000969725.1 Ophiothrix spiculata
TTTTTTTTTTTTGCTAACGGGCTTTTGTGCATGGGTTACTGAGCCGGTGGCTCTCTGGTTGTGCTAATTAGCATAAACTCGTTTTTCTAGGGTGCTCTTCAAATTTGTTTTGCCCATAAAATCAACCAATTTTTTTTCAAATTTTATATAAGCAATGTTGTATACTTGCAACTTTGAGGCAAATTTCATGCAAAAATTCAGCTGGGAAAAGTTTTTTCTAAATACATGGCAGAAAAAGTTTTGACGTGACATAAAAACATTTTTCGGCCGCTATTTTGAAATGATCATCCGATTTTTGAATTTTTTAAAATTGTTTTTATCACTAGAGGGACTTTCGATGTAAAATTCATATGGGAAGCAGCCGCGGATCCAGGGGGGAGCGGAAGGAGCGGGCGGCCGTAAAATTGCCAAAATCCTGCAAAATCAGCCTAATTTGGTCAATTTTTGTTATAAAAGCTGAAAAACCCTCCCCCCCCCCTCCTGTAAAATTCAGATCTGCAACTGGGAAGGCAATTTTTTAAAAGGGATGGACTATAGTACACCCCCTCCCTCCTGGGCACCAAAGAGAGTGAAAACACCTTGGTCATTTAACATTATATTAAACATTAGCCAAAATCAAAGAAATGACAGATAAAGAGTTCAAAATGTCTCCATAATATTGTCAAAAGCTTATAACTGCAATAAAAGTAAAAAAGCTGTAATATGTATGATGCATGCTTACCAGTAAAGTTCTTCAGACCAGGCTGCCTACCTCTGGGCTTACTTGTATGTTTTTGATGGTTAAGCTTACAGCATGCAAGCTTACAACTTCTTAAAACCACTTAATATTCACATTGAAGAGTAGAGCTCATCATTATAAGTCCACACAATATTTAATGCCATTACAAAGTATAGAAACAGCCATATATCATATCCATAGGGATAATAGAATCCTTAGATTGCACAAATTCAGGCAATATTCTGTAGACTACAGCTGGCTCAAAAAATTCAACATTTCATTTGAATGTTGTTTGAACTTTGACCTGGTTTTGAATACTAGCAATTTCAGAATACTAATCGAAGACTAAGATTCTCCTCCATCATGCAAATGATCCTCAGAATACTAATAATCTACTCCAACCAACTGATTTTGAATACTAGTAATTTCAGAATACTAACAAGCGAATACTAAGATTCTCTTCAATGGATTTTATTATTCCAGTCACAACAGTTTGAATACTAAAATTGATTTTAGTGGTCATGATCATGAGATTTTTAGTATTCAAAATGGAGGAATACATTCAACCACTAAAATACTACTTATTGTGTATTCTGAATACTAAGCGAATATATTCAGAAGACTTATTTTGTATTCCTGTTTGGTAAGGGATTTTAATTCCAGTTTTTAAACAATCTGATTTTGTTGCAATATATTTCAATTCAGTCACAAAGTATATAATTAAAATATACGTTTAATAATTACAATTTAAAAAATAACTGTGAAACACAAAAGGTATGAATGTGTCCTAAAAGTTCTATTTAATTTCATAATATCACACCAACCTTTTTATACGTAATGTTCTTGTTGTACACTGTCTCACCAAAAAATGGACATGGTTTTCCAATCGAAGTCAACTTGAATCCTAATTTCACTCAGTCTTTTGTCGACTTCCTTCTTCTGGGTAGGCGTTAGAGTCCATGGATTGCTTTGCATCATTACATCATCATGGCGGCATCAATAACTTTGCTCCACATAACCCCTCTCCCTTGAAAATACGTCATCAGCTTCTTTGTGAAAACCTGATTGAGAAAGTAATAAGTCAGCTTAAATGACCAGCAAGGAAATCCCAAGCCAAAGTATTCATGCAGTAGCACAGTGGAAACTTTATAATATCATAACACTACAAATTTTTGTTACTTAAAAGCACTGATTTATTTCCAAAATCGGAAAGCTTCGGAAATGTCATGAAACACCGTGAAAAGCACTGTAGCAACACTGAAACAAATGCTCAATAGAAAGTATGATCACTGAAGAAAGCTGAAATCACACTGAAAACAATCTTTTGTATTCTGATATGCAAAGCATGCTTAACGTGCTCATGCATATTTATATTTGATCAGGTAAATTTACAAACAATAGATGAAGTACAGCAGCACTGAAATTTTACTGAAACACAACTTTTGTTACAAAAGACCGGGGGGGGTCCATATGGACCCAATATTTGGTTTTTTGCGCGTCAGCGCAAAAACTCGAAGAAATTTTTCATCGCCCTTCTATGTATTTGTCCAACTTTACCATACCCTTCACCTGATGGCAAAAAAAATTAAATCGACCAACCCCTTTCCATGCTAATTAGCATAAATAAGCATTTTCGAGGGCGTTCTTCTAATTTGTTTTGCCCATAAAAAACAGGAAGTCTGTGAGATTTGGTCTTTATTAACTGAGTCCAAAACAAATGGAAAGTCGGCTAACGTCTTCCAGAAACAGAAGTGGATGTGGCCAGTGCTACCGGATAGGATACCATTTCTGTATCTACGTGAAGCCATCTAAGGTAAAAAATTAGGATTTAAGGCTACAGTTCGACTATCATTCTGTGAGCAGAACGACAATTGGTTGTTAACACATGAAAAGTCCTTATATTTTGACCATTTCCAACCACCTTGCCTAGGTCTTCATCTTCGTACTCGGTTATGTACCTCCATCCATTCGCAATGTTTGCTGGATAATGTTTACATGCGTGAACTAGAGCTGCAATTTGTAATGGCGAGATATGAAGACATTCTGAAATCCTTAATTCAACTTCAAAATATGTATATTACATTATTTGAAATCACTCTTTCTACCTCCATATGCTGGTAAAATGGACATGTTTGAAGCTGTACCAGTGATGATACAAAACATTTAAGTGATTACAGAAGTCTCCTGCATCAGAATTTTAAAGTGTTGACAGGTATGAAACATCCAAATTCTAATGGTTACTTTTTATGACCGTTTCATATGATTTTCTTGCTTTTGGTTCCATGATCCGTCCATATTTCAAATTTGGGTGATTGGGGTTTACTTTTTCGCAGCCCATTAGCTTCTTGATGATAGGCTCTGGATTTTGAGAGACTTTTGTACACTTGGAATGTTAAGTCTTATTATCACATCTTTCATGTTGGAGGTAGTGATTACTCCCTCCCTATACCGCCCCCATTCTTATTATGTTGCCCATGTGTGTGTGCTTCAATGTATTTGATCTCATTTGTATCATACACAGGTAATTTCCCTACGAAACCGAAACTCTGTTGTGTTGTTTTTCTACCTCTGAAAGAGGTTCAGGTATATTATATGTATTGACAGATGCACCAACTGTTTCTTCTATATCCTCTGATTTGTCAATATTGAAATCGGCATAAGGTTGATAATGATGGTGGAGTGTCTACATACTTTTAAAAATAGTGATGACTCCTTACAGGTTGGGTACAAAGCATTTACTAATCCATGGAGAGTTGGCACATCTATGGAGTTTTCCACAGGATTGTAAATTTCCTTGGTCAAAGTATTTATAGGTTTCTTTTTACCTCCTTTACTGCAATGTAGGCAGGTTTTGACCATTACATTTTACTGACTGGTTTGGCTTTTAATACCTGTGAAGCCCTTCGCTTGAACAAATTCCATGAACATTCTGTTGAGGTGCATAGATCTGTCTCTGGATTTGTCTTTCTTGACCCCCGCTTAGAAATGCGCTGTCAAGTTTGAAAATTAATTCCGCAACATGATTGCATGTGGTTCAAAGCCTATATGAAAGTCATGTATAAAAAATAAAATCAATATCTCTTGGTTGTATTCAAATTCAGTAAAAATTTATTCTCACAATGATTCTCATAGCTTCAAAATTTGAGAATGAATTTCTCTCATTGAATTATGTAGTAATTGTAAAGGTTTCAGTAAATTTTGATTTCTTGCAAACTGAAACAAAAATTCTACCCTTGTATAATGAACATTTTATGTGTCCTATCTTTGCCCAATAAAATGAAGGTGATTCAATAATATATGTGTAAACAAATTTTCATACATGTAAACTATTTTTTTATTTACATGAAGAATTTTCAACTATATATTACAAATTTGATATTTAATTTGAAAACCTTAAACTAATTTGATGCTACAAGCAAAAATTTGGTATTGTGGTATTAAAAAAATCTCCAATTTTTATTTGGAAAATTCTAGGGGTTGAATTTGAAAAAGTGACTGAAACACAAACTCTAATGCAATTGGTTGATAGTTGATAGCTGTTTAAAGTAAAATTGAATCAATCTGACAGTGTTCCCGCTAAGGATTTTGACTTTGCGCCAAAGTGACATAAAAGAATAAATACATCTCGCCATTGCCAATTTCAGCAAGATCACCTCAAAATGAAAGTAATTTTGAATATAATCTTAACAAAACTGAAAGTGAACATTGTGTATAGCCAAAACCATATTTTTGACATTTTGTTTTGGGAACCCCTTGCACCAATTTTTTGAGCTTCTGCGCCAATTTTGCGAGATACGGCCTTAGCGGGAATACTGACGCTGACTAATACTTCGTGTTCCAGTTTGTACATGTAATCAATCTCTATTTTTATGTAATACATGCAAGTTTTAAAAACCAAATTGTATATTTAGCTTGTAATGAAAGAAATATCTGTGTCAAATTATTTAAAATGTCAAAACTAATTAGGAAGCACTTCTAAACTCAACTGGCTGGTTCTGGCCGGTTGCTATTTTTCTGAACAATGGCCGCCCAGACCCGGCTGTGAGTTGAGTTTTGAAGCGTCCGCCAATCTGTGTCAATATTAATAAAGTGCATCACAATATTATTAAAGTGCATCATGTGTATGATGCACTTTAATAATATTAATTAAGAGTATTCAAGACTAAAGAGATATTTTACATGTGATGCTCTTGTAAAACAAGTAGAAAGAAAATGAAATAAGAGTCTTTAAAACAATGATTTATGATTGAATAAAAATGATCTACATTTTTTTTTGCATCACGTCCCAGTTAGAATAGTTCCAAACTGTGCAATCTCAAATAAATACTTTTAAAGAGTGGTAATCCAGAAAAAGAAAGAAAAGACAAGACATTGTCTTGTTTCATGGCATCATTGGCTGACTAAATTAGAATCAACACAGCTAATTAAAAAAAAATCAGTCTGGTTTTTTTTATCACAAAACTAATATCTTTTGTAATATAAAAATACATTGTCGTCCTTGGAATGCTAGTGCAATGAAAACAACTATAGAAAGTGTGAAGCTTATATTTCAGCAGGACTACTATACATTTTCTTTTACAGAGTCTAAAAAATATGTAATTCTGTATAATTACAGGAAACCTACACCCCTGCCGCAAGCAAGTGTTCACAAAAATACAATCGTAAAGTTTGATTCTTACAACTGTGTAACAACATTTAATATAAACATGAAAACAAAATGATTACTCACTCAATTCTATAATATTAATGTGACAGACATGAGACCTGTTCTCACAAAATGAGAGATAAGTCTCATAATTTCATATTCTAAGTTATGACCACATGTTGTTCAGGGTGTAAGCTTAAAACATGATACCAACATGCTGGACTCTATGCCTTGAGAATAGAGCACAAAAATTTCTTTGGAAAAACCTTGTAGCGTGTTTAGGAACCTGCTTAAACATTTCCTCTACTTAATAGTACCCATTCGTTTTCAAATATGCTTAGAGCGTGGTCAGTTTCAGCAGTCCTTGGTGGCAGTGTGTTTTACCTTTCCTTTTATTACTCTTGCCTCCTGACTGTGGGTTAGTTAATGTCCAGGAACACACTGTGTATAGTAAAAAGAGAGAGCAAGAAAAGAAGTGATGTAGTGATTTAAATCATTTATACATTTAGTTCAACTCTTAAAATTAGGAGATTAAAAGTACTAAGTTGACATCTGACTTTCTTGTCCTTACATTCAACTCAATGGTATCTCCTGTTTCTAGTGTCCACTCTGGCATCTGCCACAGTTGCCACCATTGACAATTGCCAGAGTGGCTAATATCCCCTGTGTAAATCATGATAATTGATGTCTCCACTGGTTGATTGAAGAAGCAGTAAACCTTGTCCCTTGGTATTGAGTGCATGAGCTCTGATTTGTTGTACTTCTTAGAAGCTCAAATTTAAATCTGAACCATTTGTGAGCCATACATAAAATGGCTAGAGCCTCACCTGTTCTACATGCATTTTCTTTAGAATTTCAAGCCCTGCAGATGTTTGCATTGGATCAATCTTTTGTGAACTGCAAAATGTAAACCATCGTTTAATATATCCCTGGTATTGTGCTCTGGAGTTTCTCCATGTAGACATGATAATCTGGGCTGCTGTTGCTGATACGCCTGTGTTTTCAACTGATCTCCTGAGAGTCTGTAACTAGTATACTATACTATATTATATCATGATTGCAGTGATTTGAGCCGTGCAATAATTTTTTTCCATTGCACGGCATGAAATAAACATCTGTGATATATCATGATATAAAACAAATGCCTATGCTCGTGCAATATTACAAATGTATCATTCGGTTAAATTTGGACTGATCCTTTTCACTCTGCTACGCCTCGTGAAATAGAAAAGTCCAAATTTGACCTCATGATATATTTTGTACTATTGCACTCTCAGGCATTCAATATTTGTATACTATACTATATAAACCGATATAGTTTGGTTCACCTGTATACTTCTGTTCTTGCCACCAGCAATCCTACCGGGCTGACTGGCTTGCAACCGCAGACTAGGCTCAAGTAACACTTTTTGGTTAGATTTTGAAATGTAAATTTCTTAACTTTTCAAAATTCTAAGTATTCTTGTAAAACAACATATTGAAATCTAAACATAATTTCTTGACTTTCTTCACCTTCAGTAGAATTAAGGTGCAATTCATCATTTCCAGTGTACCCACTATAAAGGAAATTGCCCTAGGCCAATTTGAACATTTTAATTCAAAATTTGCAAGTGATTAGACCAAATCCAACATTTTCTTATTATTTTCTTTATATGTGATGACTGATATATACTATGAAGATGATATCAATTTTGAGTTTATCATTGCATCTGTTACAGCATTTTCTAAGGGGGAGCAAAAGTTACATTGATATTATAGAGAGGGGGGGGGGACACTGTTATTGCAGGTTGGACACCATGCTCATACATGGCCTTTCAAAATGGACCCTAAACAAGTATTTATCCATTGTTCATATTATACCCTAAACAAGTATTTTGTCATGTTTTCCTTACCCTAAACAAGTATTTTCAAAACAAATCCATGGATCTGAAAAACATACCCTTTTCAAGTAAGCCTTATCAATGTTTACATAAGATATTTTTTCATAAGATATTTTTTATCTTCTTGGCTATTTTATTCCTCTTTTAACAATACATTGCTCATAACGTCAATAACAGGCTTAAATGAAGCTAAAAAAGTTACCAGGAAATTGTTCTTTTTGATTAAAATCTGCATTTTAGGAAAGATTTAATTTTCATACCCTTAACAAGTACCAAGCTTTTGTAAACTCGTTATGTGAGTGCAAGAAAGTCGTATCTGCAATAGCTGCCATTTGTCATAAATTTGGATTGCACACTGTAAAATCTCCAGTCTTGGGTCAGTGGTTCTTGAAATGGTTCTTCAAGAATCACTGACATAAGACAGAAATTTTGAGGGATTTTTCACATTCTTGTGACAGGGCATAATATATATATAACTTTAGGGCAGCCATTGCAGATGCAACTTTCTTGCATTTACACGAGGAACTATACCCTTATTTCCAAATTTGTGCAATTTTGATATCCTTTCCAGTGTACTCGAGTACATCGCCCGATCGTAAAAAAATACTCTTTTTACTTGTTTTTTTTTTTGTACGCACATGGTGTCCACCTTTTAATGTCAGTGGCCCCACGGGGGCATTTCTTCTGCTGCAGTTACTTGATCATTTTTCTTGGGAACCGCTCCCATGCAATGCATGCAGCATCCTAGACCTAGTACACTGAAAATAAAGACACAGCAACATTAGTAAATATCACATGTTGAGTTCATAGGTTGAGATAACCACCACCCATCAGTGGTCTAAGTTGTGCCCATGGGTACGGTCTGGGTATCAGGCCATCGATATGGGTACGAGGAGGCTATGGGTATGGTAACGGGTGCACCTGAACCAATGGTCTCACCCATCAGTGGTCTAAGCTGTGCCCATGGGTACGGTCTGTGTACGTGGCCATGGATATGGTTAGGAGGAAGCTATGGATATGGTAACGGGTGCACCTGAACCCATGGTCTGGTCTACCTGTACCAATCAGTGGTCATCACATACCCATATCTGTCACAGCATGATTCCTGACCATCTATTAGGATCCTATACATGTATGTGTAGTATAAAATGATCATGATCAGATGTGATATGATAGGATTCTATTATTGCTAGAAATAACCTTGTGAAATTATATATACAAGGGATGTTCAATAAGTTTGCGGCCTAAGATAGAAGGCGATGTCCTGTTGATAAGCAGCAGACACTCGATGGATTTTACAGCTAATTTCCTTTGTCGAATCAACAACAATGTAGTGTGGTATCACAGATAACACAAATATAGCACAATGTAGCTAATCAAATATCTGCAAATTTAACTAGGATGCAGAAATGGTGAAAGCACACGTTGCAGAAATTCAATAATAATATATATTCAGCTTATAAACAGACACAGGACAACAAAATGCATATGCTGTTCATAATTTTATGTAAACTGCAGACAATCGATGGGTTTTTTCACAGAAAATGGTGAAATCACACGTTGCAAATAACAATTTCCTGCAAATAATTGTGGATATGAAACAACAGCTAATTTCCGTTGTCGAATGTTATAGATAAACTGCAGACAATTAATGTTGTACACAAATTGAACTCATGTATTCTTAACAATTATTTGGCTTGATGTAATAATTCCATTGCAATCAGCAGATGATCACAAAATACACCGCAGGTTAATTTAACTAAATAAAACTTTTTGCCGAGAGTGCAGACAAAACTTGTTGCAAAATCGTAATAAGACTAAATTCACACACCAAATGGCATCAATTCTGATATTATGAATATGAATGAAGTACAATTTTTGATTTCTTTTTATTAACTCCAACGTTGCAATATTTGAATTCCAAACAACTAGTCCAGGTCGTATGAATTGAAAAGTGACCATTTTAATGATCGGTAAAAGAATGATAATACTTGAAAATGGCAGGTTAAAGGCCTACTATCACATGACTAAAGGCACTTTCCTGATTGGCCTACGGACGTAATGCACGTAAACAACTCGTTTGCAACCATTCATACGAGTCATCAAGTTGCTATTAATTGGGCTATAAACTGCTTGAAGCCTAAATACAGTGTTCCTCAAAAATAACACTGCCTCTCCAACCATTGAAAATGAAGGCAATATTGACCCGACGGGTAAACTGGCTTTTTTTGCTTGTGCGCTCAAGGAACCTAATTCATGACTTTTGTTATCAATTTAGTATTTGATTGCTTCTAGTTTGCTCTTCACATTCAATATTTCAGTAAATACTACAGTCAGACAGTCAATACAAGAGATTAACAGTAGTGGATTTTGAAGAGGGCGGTTATTGAACAGTATAAGCCAATAGGTGGGTTGGACTTTCAAATCACCCAAACTTTTGGTCGTATTTTTCAAGTACAGACAATATGTGTTTCTGGTTCTAAATCCTCGGTAGATTTCATTCAAATCCGCAGTAAATTGGTGATTTGACTTGTTAACTTCATCAAAGTAGAATGGATGGCATGCCTATCAGCAATAATTATTTTACCTTCTTCTATCTGCACATCATTCAGACTTCTTCCTGCCAGATTTTTGATACTGCCTGTCTGCATCTGAGAAGTTTTGAAACCTTCGCCAGTTGTAGTGTTCTTTCCGGTAGTCTATAAAACTCTCTGTGGACTCAAAGATCATGTCCCATGAACCAAGCTAGAATGTCCTGTTCATTCTCCTGAAGGTTCATAACCTGGCATATAGTCCCAATATGCTTACACAAAGGAGTGGACCTAAGATACTCCTGATGACTAGCTCCACATACCCCTGCAAATTTTTGCAAGATGTTGCTTCCTCTGTATAGCCATTTGGAGAAAGTGTAGCAAAGAAGTATTGATTGTCATCTACAATTCCTGCCCTTGACCTGAATGCCCTGAGCCAGTCCATGCTTTCTTTCAAATCAGATGTAAGCAAGATAGGTACTGTCCTATCTTTCTTTCCTTTTATATCTGTTCTCCACAGAATTCCACATAATCTCTTCTCAAACTCAAGAGATTCTCTCTTCCATCACTCCTCTTTCAGCATTCGCTTTCTCACACTTGTTAAAGTCTACCACTTTCAATCTTGATACTGCACCAGATCTTTTCCTGTTAGATAACAGGACTGCTGTAAGTGTTACTTCTGCTAGTGGCTGGCCCTGGAGGCGAACAGGTCTATTGATGGTGTGAATAGACGCTTGAACACCAACAGAACAACATCTCGTTGGAGTACCCATTCCGACCGCGACATCTTTTCCCTGGACAGATCGTCGGCGAGGAGATTTATGGCTCCTGGAATGTGTACCGCTGTAAGGAGGACGTTCCTCAGTCTGCACCACTCTATCACACGTAGAGCAGCTAGACACAGGCAGGGGGAATGAGTTCCGCCCTGCCTGTTGTCCGTCTGGACCGCAACATGCCGACCCGCTATCAGTCTCTCGAAGTGAGACGGGGATCGAGGAGGTTGATGTGAAGGGTGGACTCCTGGGCAGTCCACTTGCCGGACACCCGGGCGTTGAGCAGGTGTCCCCCCCAACCCAACTTCGACGCATCCGTTGTGAGTGATACCTCGACTGGACACTTGAGGAATTGATACCCCTGAGTCAGATGTAGCATCATATGGTATATCTGATCTATCGGTGGACATCCGGAGGGTTTTCTTTCCCTCTTCTATCTTCACTTGAAGATGCGACACGTTAGCTAGTTTCACACTATCTTAATTGGCACCTCGCCTATTTTACTTCATACAATTTCGGGTCTTCAACCCAAGGAACAAAATATCTGTGCACAAGCTGTGAAAAGTTAAAATCACTAAGGAGCATCAGTTTATAATATAATACAATAATAATGACAATGATAATAATAATAATAGTAATAGTAATAATAACACATGGATGAAAAAGTCAAACCCATGACTTCTATTGAATTTGGGAATGTGAGATATAACAACAAATTCATCATCAACATCCTATCATCATCCCATCACATGACTGCTATACACCGGCCAGCCAGGCAGCATCAGCATGTGTGAAGGTTTAGGGAAACCAATGGGTACACAAGGCAACCCATATCGCCTGCCATCTCCTCGCCTCCCCTTACTCCACCACCACCATTACGTAACACACACCACTCACTACTACCCATGACACTGCATCTGTTCAAATAATAGTTTATACCGAAAGATTGGTTTGGGATCACTTGTATGAAAGAGAATAATTTTTAAATTCAATATTTTCAAAACCTCAATGTGCATGGCCAATGTAGTCCGTCCAGATGGACCTTGCAAGCGAACGCGAAGCTCGCTTGTGAGGTCCATCTAGATGGACTAGGCCAACGAGAAACAAACTTTTTGCCTTATACATAATAATGTATTGTGAAACTCAATACCAAAGTCTATGAGCTTGAAACTAGTGACACAGTTGACTTGTACAACAGTACATCCCAGTTGTCATTGCTAACTTGAAGGCCTAAAAAAATTAGGGCCATCCCTAACTTTGAAAACTGGGAAAACAGTTTGTAATGTAAAGGTATCTAATTTTCAGTCAGTTGACTCTATTTTTATGGCTTTAAATCACGGAAGTCAGACATCAAACTGGTCTTGCCAATTTGCTTGGATTCGTAGACTTATGTGTAGGAATGCCCAGGCCCCTACACAAAGGTTCTGGTAGGTATTTGATGTCGAATACGAAATGCATCTTCAAACAAATATCCATGGCTCTCATGGGCAATGCATGGTCAAGGATGTAGTCTTCAACAATGGTAAACACTTGCTGTGGCCTTGCCAAACTGCCACCCAGGATGAGAACGTATGCCTTCCCAGGTCAAAATTCCAGTTGATCCCAGTTGAACTGGTTTCTCTGAAACCAGTTGAACCAGTTCAACTGGTTTTTCCAACTGGTCGTAGAATTTCCGTCACGGAAAATGGAACACTTCCAACTGGGATGATGAAAAACCAGTTACCAGTTGAAACCAGTTCAACTGGTTTTTCCAACTGGCCGTACACTTCCAACTGGGATGATGAAAAACCAGTTACCAGTTCAACTGGTATCAACTGGAATTTCTTTTCACTATTTTAACTTTGTTTGTGTCATTAGAACTTCAATTGATGTCTCAAGCTTCGTTTACTGGGATATCTTAATGCATTGGCAACTGTGTTTTATTTTAGATGGTTTTCAACTTGTCAGGTTATTTTCTCACTATGAATGTATAGCATCTCTTGTATATATACCAAGTATCTTTGACTTTATAAATTCTGTGTTGTTAAAATTTGATTAATCTGACATAATTATTTCTGCAATGATTTCTAAATGTTTGAGATTATTGTGTTTGATGTGCAAAGCTT
>JXSR01S045324.1:24716-38809 GCA_000969725.1 Ophiothrix spiculata
CTGAGGGAATTAACACGCACTGAATAATTATGTAGCAATCAATTAAGAAAGCGCTCAATACGCATACCCTACTCCTACCCTATCCTATTCCACCCACAACTGAATGATTAAGAAGGCGGTCAATTCAGTAGGGTGTCGATATGCAGGCGAGACTACTGGTTCGCGAACCATGCTTGTTCAGATTATGTTCAAAATTACTCTCATTTTTGAGATGATCTTTTTGAAATTGACAATGGCGAGATTTAATTTTTCTTTTATGCCGCTCTGGTGCAAAGTCAAAATCCTTAGCGGGCACACTGATGGTGACCCAAAATGTGGTCACATGAACACATAATTAACCCAGTCCCAGTGTAGATTATTCTGGCTCATAATTGTTTGTACCCAAAACGCAAAATAAATTCAGAAGAAACAACGTTTTGAAAAGGTTTTTGTATACAGTATCAACTCAATCAATTTCAACTATATGCCCTCTGACAAACACTTTCACTTCCAAAAGTTTGACGAATCATCACACTCTATGATCCAAACATTAGTTTTGCCCTGCTAGTATGAAAACCTCAAGAAGGCCAGTGCTGATTCAGGAGATTAAAAGTTGAATTGGACAAGTGGATATAGTATTAGTGTAACAAAAATTGCATGTAAGGCCAAAAAAAAGTCAAAAATAGGGTTTCGGTTATACACAACGTTCACTTTTTATTCAGATTATATTCAAAATAACTGTCATTTTTGAGGTGATCTTTCTGAAATTGGCAATGGCGAGATTTAGGTTGTTTTTTCTTTTATGTAGTTCTGGTGCAAAGTCAAAATCCTTAGCGGGAACACTGATGGTGACCCAAAATGTAGTCACATGAACACATAATTAACCCAGTCCCAGTGTAGATTATTCTGGCTCATAATTGTTTGTACCCAAAACGCAAAATAAATTCAGAAGAAAAACAATTTTGAAAAGGTTTTTGTATACAGGATCCACTCAATCAATTTCAACTATTTGCCCTCTGACAATCACTTTCATTTCCAAAAGTTTGATGAATCATCACACTCTATGATCCAAACATTATGTTTGCCCCGCTAGTATGAAAACCTCAAGAAGGCCAATGTTGATTCAGAAGAATCAACATTAATGCAACAAAAAATTGCACATAAGGCCAAAAAAAGCAAGTCTGTTTCCTGTTGCAGGTGTGAAAATTGCAATGCAGAATGGTTTTTGTTTTTTTTCATTTTTGTTTTTACAATTCTCGGAAAAGCAATGCGCACCACATTTTTGCCAGCTGATTGCTCAATGCGTCACTTTTTCTTATTCACATGTTGAATATTGGCAAAATTACAGTCTAGGTTAGATATCAAAGTTGATATGAATTGAAGTTTGTTTGTGTTCACAGAGTAGTTCGATGATACCGGTAAGCTTGTTTTTTTAGGGGGGGAACATTTCTTTCCCCACTATCGGGATTTGTCATTTTGTCAATATTTCTGTTATAAATATAAGAGAAAAAATAGCTACGCAGGATTTAAGACCGTTAAAAGGGAATGTGCGCAGGTCACAGGAAACAGACTTGTTTCTTTTTTTGGCCTAAATGTTAGATGGCAGGCATATATGGTCATTGCCAAAGAAGAAAACAACAATAATTAAAGAAGAAAAGAAGTTAAAATTAACTTTATCTCTGCAAAAAAATGTAACTATATAAGTGAAAAGGGATGATATTAGGTGTAGAGGAACTACTTCTCAGCATTTAATTGAATTTTTCAAGACCTTTGTGATACTAAAATACTATTTGATTGTGATTGTTGGAATTAAGAGTGGTAATAATAGGGAATTGATAAACTTACAGTGAATGATATTAATGTGTAGATTTAAAAGGAGTCACTTCTTGTAAGCATTTAATTGATTTTTCAAGGTCATTTTGATACCAAAAGGAGGTTGTGTAACCTTTATGTATGTTACTATAGCGACATAAGGTGGAAGCTGAATTATTATCTTTCCTGACTTTTTAATTTTGCCAATAAGGCCCAAAAAAATTTGGTTGCCCTCTACAGCTTTTTTCAGAGAGGGTCGGTCAGTCGGTTGGTTTTTTGGGGTTTTTTTTTCAACACTCCTCCACGGACCTCTAAGTCGATCAGCAGCTTCAGCCTTCACAACTTCCCCCACGACATCCAAATCAAAACAATCAAATACCTCTTGTAGTGATTTCGGACATCCTAAACATTTCGAGGGTTGAATATCGAAAAAAAGCAAAAATATAACATTGTTTTTTGTAGTTTTCGGTAAGTTTTGGGAGAAAAAAAATTGTCAATAAAAAAAGTTTGGGTCGGGCTGAAAAATAGGTTTGGTCGATGGAGGGCAACTAAACAATTTTTTTGGGGGGCCTAAGGTGCCCTTAGTTCCATACCAAGGGCCGATTTCACTAACATTTAGCGATAGTCGCTAACGCCGTTTTGATCGCTAACTTAAAAATGATTGCTAAATGGCAAGTATTTTTAACAATTTAGCGATCATTTTTGGAGTCAGCGATCAAAACGGGGTTAGCGACCATCGGTAAATGTTAGTGAAATCGGCCCCTGGTCAAGATATTCTTATGTTGTTTCTCAGTAATAGTTGTGTTGATTTTATACAGAATCATGACATCAATGTATTTTTTATTTCTTTTTTTTTCTTTTTTTTTTCATTTTGTTTAATACCCAACTGATTTTTTGCAATATATGTGAAATGTTTTGTTTCCACTTCACTTTCAGGGTAAAACCTCTGAAGCCTTATCTAAACTAATGAAACTACGAGCCACAGAAGCCACCCTGATCACCTATGATGACAATGGTTTAGTAAACAGCGAGAAAACCATCAGTATAGAACTGCTACAGAGAGGTGATATGGTTAAAGTCTTCCCTGGAGAGAAGATTCCTGTCGATGGCACCGTCAAAGATGGGGTATCTATGGTGGATGAATCTTTGATAACAGGAGAATCCATGCCAGTCACTAAAAAGCCAGGTAGGATATCAATTCTGGCTCAATTCAAACAATTGGTTCAAATTGGGCTTTTGAAAGAGGTTTCATAGGCCCAAAATTGTGGGTCCTGCAAGCCCTGAAAACAGTTCTTGCAGCAGACTTGAGTATAACCTTTGTGGATCTTTGGCCAAAGATTAGCATATTTTACATTAAATCTTACCTCTTACATTCTATGTCTGTAAAAAAAAAATTAAGTTTTGAACAACGTACATGAAGAATTAATATAAATTTTTGTATCAGTCTAGAGGTGTTTTTTAATTCGATTGCAATCACTACAGCTAAAACTTCAAGTATTTTGATACAGTGAAACTATCCATAAAATTTCACAAGGAATATGAGAAACATATGAGTAAGACTCTGGTCACAATATTTCGTACGAACGGTTATAAACAGTGTTTTGATGGTGTTTTGCCCTGTCAACCCTTTTTTTCAGAAGTGGTTTTTGCTCTGTAACTCAGCAACAGATAATTAAATTCAAATAAGAGTATACTTTTCTAGAAGCGGATTTGCATACTGAACATGATGGTCAGGTCATTTTTGGACCAAAATGTGTAATTTTGGACCTAGGGCCCAAAATTTTACGGGAAAGCTAACTAAATTTTGCTCTGGTAACATTTTGAACCATTTTACTTTTTAGAATCTAGAAAGCTTTATCTAGGAACGAATTTCTCAAATTTTTGATTTTTTTCCCTTAGCTTTTGAGATATCTTCTAAAATTGGTCAAAAAAATGTCAAAAATCCCACTCAATTCTAGATTCTAAAAAGTAAAATGGTTCAAAATTTTACCAAAACAAAACTTAGATAGCTTTCCCGTAAAATTTTGGGCCAAAAACATGATTTGTTGACCTTTTGTGGACCTTAGGGCCAAAATTTCACATTTTGGTCCAAAAATAATCTGACCATCATGTTCAGTATGCATATCCACTTCTAGAAATGTATACTGTTATTTGGATTTAATTATCCATTGCTGAGTTAAAGTGCAAAAACCATTTCTGAAAACGAAGGTGTTTTTTTTTTTTTGCGAAACTGTATCCCTAGACCACAAGAATTTTGTAAATGGTTTTGAAAATGTCAGTACGCTTTATGAATATTCATAACCATTCGCACGAATGTCATACGACCAGTTGAAACCACAGTCAAATATTTTGGTACCAAATCAGAAAAAAAATTGATAAAAGTGACCATGCCCTGTAAGTGTTTTGTACCAGCACGTATAATAATAACACATGTTTATTTTGTTGAATGCACATAGGTCACACAGTAATAGGGGGAACTGTCAATCAGAACGGTACTCTATTCATCAAGGCAACACACGTGGGGTCAGACACAGCACTTGCACACATAGTCAAACTTGTAGAAGAAGCCCAGACTTCCAAGGTAAGCTTTAGTAACTGACTATTAGAACGGTACTTTATTCATTAAGGCAACTCACGTGGGGTCAGACACAGCACTTGCACACATAGTCAAACTTGTAGAAGAAGCCCAGACTTCCAAGGTAAGCTTTGGTAACTGACTACTAGAATGGTACTCTATTCATTAAGGCAACTCACGTGGGGTCAGAACTTGCAGCACTTGCACACATAGTCAAACTTGTAGAAGAAGCCCAGACGTCCAAGGTAAGCTTACACACTGGCAAGGCACTGTTTTATTATGCAAGGGTATAAAATCTCCTCTTTTATGCTGAATTCCTTGGTTGTTTTTTTTTCGAAAAAATGAGACAGAATTTTAATTTTCTCTTTCAATTTCAGCCCATTTTTGACATTTTCCAATGTTTTTCCTCCTTTTTTCACAAAAAGTTCATCATTTTTCAAAAGAGGTCACTCACACCCCTGTTAATTCATCAAGGCTTCACATTTTGGTCCTGACACAGCACTTTCACATTGCACTCATTGCCAGAAGAAGCCTAAACCTCCACAGTGGGCATCAATCACTGACAGAACTGGTGAAGTGAGGGGAGTGGAACAAAGAAACATAGGAAGTGTTTGAGAAGAAAAAAGGGAAATCGGAAAAACAATATTTAGCTAACACGAAGGTTGGCTGCACTACCGGAGGATGTCATTGTCATTGTCTGTGAGAATGGTACTTTTTCTGATCAAAACTTCACAATAGAGTTCTGACATATCACCTACACACAGACCCATTGAACGAGAAGTTCAAAGCTGCTGAGTGGCAAAAATACAAAAGTTGAATTTGATCCAATTGATTATAGCATATCTCACGATAGAGGGTACCATTTTATTCCCAATTTTGCACAAAGAATGAGATTTTAAGCGATTTGAAGTATAAAACTTGGTCATTTTACCGTATATTTGTTTACATAGACATAGTACATCAAAATATATATTTAAGAATCAAAATACTTTTTACATGTATTGATTCTCTGCAGGCTCCTATTCAGAAGTTAGCTGATAAGATAGCTGGTGTGTTTGTACCAGGGATTGTCACTATATCCATCATCACACTCTTGGCTCATGCTATTAACGGCTATACATCGGATACTAGCTTACATCCAACATTCCATCTACATGAAGTAAGTAATGATATCAAATACCAATATTATTGATTACTGATTCAACAACCCACCATATCTCCTTATACAGGAGTGTACCGTTGTTTATTTGTGATGAACCCACATAGTCAACTTAGCACATCACATATGGCATGGCGTTCATGAAAGTGCGTTTACGCAGTTCATATAGGTCGGCACACAATCCATCATGCATTGGTGAAAGGCCTGGTGCTTGGGAACATTTCGAAACAGCAAAGCAACAAAGACTCAATTCTGATTCAGATTCTGATTCTGATTATTGATGTTTAATGAAGATAGATATCTGATAAAATGAATGAAAACATTTGGAATTTAATTTCACTCTATATACATATGTTTTAAGCAAAACTTTTGTTGTCAAAAGTTATTCAAACATGCCACAGAATTGTTCATCACAAATCAGCAACTCTGCATCCGTTGTATCTGCGTATTTTTTATCAAGCTCAGACGGCTAAAGCCACCTTCTGCTTCTGCTTTAGATACTTCGAAGCTCTCTGCTCCTAGAGAGAAATGATATACTTTTTAAGGTATTGTCAACATGACCGGGAAAGTTTTCCCTACTCTTTTCGAATAGCCCTAG
Source organism: Ophiothrix spiculata (assembly GCA_000969725.1). Classification (NCBI taxonomy): domain Eukaryota; kingdom Metazoa; phylum Echinodermata; class Ophiuroidea; order Amphilepidida; family Ophiotrichidae; genus Ophiothrix; species Ophiothrix spiculata. Next base: position 30,840 of record JXSR01S045324.1, read on the forward strand.
ATGTTCTTTTACATCCGACAGTGTGTCAGGAACACTTCAGATGGGACCAACCCCTTTACGTGCCTTCCGAATCATGAAGCAAGTAGAGTAAAGTTTCTTGCTTAAGGAAACATCGAGACCTGCCGGGACCGGGGCACGACCCCATGACCGTGTATTTCATGCAATTACGAGTCCAACGCTCTAACCGCTCAGCCACGCTCCCACCCTCGCGTGATAAAAATATGCGGACGTATGGATGCATCATTGTTGATTTGTGATAAACAAATCTGTAATATGTTTGTATCCAAAATTTAAATCTTTTCGCAATATCACATATAATACCTCTTAAAAACATTATAACCACATCATATAAATCTGTGAGTTAATAAAAATATCATATCAGAGATAGTTTTGCAAAATCAGTGACTCCTTTATTCAACTAGGCTGACAAACCATACTTCCTATCAGTGAGCCTGGAATTGAATAAGTTTCGTAAATTGTTATCATTTTTTGCAGGCTGAAAAAAATATGAATAGAGACGAGATGATCTGGCAATACTCATTCCAATGTGCCATAGCGGTGCTATGTATTGCCTGCCCCTGCGCTTTAGGTTTGGCAACCCCTACTGCAGTCATGGTTGGGACTGGTGTTGGTGCTACAAATGGAATCTTGATTAAAGGAGGTGAACCTCTAGAGCTTGCACACAAGGTAAGAACTGGACTTGGTCCTCTGTCTATCCCAGTACTTTAGGTTTGCCAACCTGTTCTGCACTCATGGTAGGGAACGCTGTTGGTGCTATGCTACAAATGGGATCTTGATTAAGGCGTTGGAGCACAATTAGGCCACAACTTTGTGCGGCTGGCCACAGCCTTATTTTTCCAAAATGGCGACCGTAGGCTTAATTGATCAGTGATTACCCCAATATTATTGTATAATATTCATAACATGTTTTTAAATTATATAGAGGTGCATAATCAAGCCTACAGTCGCCATCTTGGAAAATCAAGGCTGTGGCCAGGTTGCGGCCAGCCACACAAAGTTGTGGTCTAATTCTGCTCCAGCGCCTAAGGAAGGTGAACCATAAGAGCTTGCACATGAGGTAATATATAGACTCAGTCATTTGTCTACCCTTGGTCATGTTTGGGACTGGTGTTGGTGCTACAAATAAGATCTTGATTGGGGAAGCAGGTTTGGGCAGCGGTACTTCCCTCGCTTTGCACCAATGAGCCCAGGACTGTCATGGGTTTGATCCCTGGTCCCAGCACTGTATGTGCATTTGGTTTTTCAGTCCATACTCACTTCCGCAGGTTTTTCTCTGGTGCTCCGGTCTTCCTCCTGCACTTAAAACTGTCACCAGATTTGTCCATCATAGTTTGTCCCCACCCAGGATATGGGAAGCTGCATAAAGGGTACATATTATAATCTAACTACCGAAAGGATATGCGCTTGAAAAGGCCGCAAAACGCCTAAATGAAGTGAAATGATTGTGACGTTCTACATGCGGCGAATCATGAGCCATTTGATCTAAATGGAAAATCGTTATTATTATTTTATTATTATTGATTATGGGAGGTGAACAAGCTTGCTCATAAGGTTTAGTATAACTTATTGTGTATTCAGAGTTGTCTCCTGTCTACATTTGTACCTTAGATATTCTTGCACTTTTTAAATTTTCTATGCCAGTCATCAATAAGCTTGGTCCTCAAATTTCAGTTTAAGTATATAAATGCAGTTATCTAGTTCAGTTGTATTAGAGGCAACTTTATTGCTATCAACACATTTCTGATTGAGGTGGGAGGATCAAATTAATGGTGTAAGTCTATGGCCTATTATCATGTATAACATTAAGCCTCAAGCTTCTGCAGAATAATACATTTGCCATAGCTATGACGTTTGTTACCACCAGATTGCATTTGAGAAGGATATCAAATAGCGAATACCTTAGCCACACCAAACCCATCTTTGAAAGATTTAACGCTTTAAATATTTTCGATATGTATCGCAAGGAAGCTGCCGTTTTTATGTTCAAGTACAAACATGATTTACTGCCAAAATCTTTCAAAATATATTTACAACTCATAGTGAAAACCATAACTATAACACGAGAAACAGGGATGATTTCAAAATATCAATCCAAAAATCAACAAATATTTGTAAAGTTGGACCAAATATATGGAATGATCTGCCAAAAAACATAAAGACTGTTCAAAACATTGGACAATTCAAGTTTAAATTGAAAAGCCTTTACCAAATCTATTTTCTGGTATTTTTAAATTCCAGCAAAATCTTTTCATTCTTAGTAACAGATTGCTTGTCTTTTTTATTTCACATTAAATGATTAAATGATGTTATTAATTTAAAGTGTTTAGCAATTCCTTTTATGTTGAATTGCAGCTTTGGTCTGTAACTCATCTTCCATATTTCTCTCTATTCTCGCTTTTGACACTGCTTCTGGTTGTGTGTGTGTGTGTGTGTGGCGTATGCGGTATGTGAGTGCCTTGTGGGATTTATAACATTTTTTTTCTTTGTTTAATATTTGTTTTTGTTTGTAAAGTAATTTTTGGTGTTTTTAATGCCAGGGTCACAACATTTTACAGGCTTTTGCTTATCGTTGTGCCTCCTCCATCTCTTGTTGCTCATCTCTTGTTATTTTATGTTTGTTTGATGGAAAATAAATAAATGAATTGAATTGAATTGAATTGAATTGAATTGAATCTCACTAAGGGCATGTTCACATACAAGAATTTGGTCATGACTATATTTTTGCTCATGAGCAAACGTGTCTCGCCTGTGAACAAAAGTGACGCGTCACTAATTTCAACGCGCAAGTCGCTTCCCAGTGCAACTGCTAAGTTGTTTTGCTTTAGAGCTGGTCATGACTAGTCATGACTATTATGTGTGAACACGTCCTGAGATGATTATATGATACAGATTTAAACTCAGAATATCTGACCTTTCAGATTATTGAATTTATGCTGTCCCATGATATGAACCCCTTTTAATTTATTGCAGTTTCTTACTTACTTTGTATAGCCTATGTTTAAAATTATGTCTTCATTGTTGTAACAAGTCTTTCAAATATTATTCACTTGTGAAACAAAGAATTGATTTGCAAACAACATAGGTGTCAAGTGACCTTTGATCATCTTTTTCATTTCAGGTGAAAACTGTCATATTTGACAAGACAGGAACCATCACCCAAGGGGCTCCTCAGGTCATCAAGATCTTAACCTTTGACACAGGTCAAGATATGTCGGGTGAAAGGTTACTAGCTATTGCAGGGTCAGCTGAAGCTAATAGTGAACATCCAATTGGTGCTGCCATCACAAAATATGCAAAAGAGGTATGTTGGTTAGATACATTGGATGTATGACATTTGACACAGGTCAAGATCACATATAGATTCCTGTCCTCTGGTTGGTTAAAGGGGGGAGGGGCTTCAAATGGCAAAAACCATTTTTGTACTCTAACTCTCAAACTAATTGCATAAACTATATAAAAGTATACATTGTAAGTAGTGAATTTTTACCCTGAACATGAAGATGATATCAATTTTTGACCAAAAATGTCAATTTTGGCAAAAAATGCAAAAATTTGTTTTTTTGCTTTTGGAATCTAGAGACAAATGTCTATGAAGGGTTTTCTAAAATGTTTGATTTTTGTCTTAGTTTTTTTTTAAATGCCAAAAAATATAAAAACTCCCACCGCTGCCATCAAAATTGCAAATTTTGACCTATTTTTTGCAAGTTTTCAAAAAATAAGATAAAAATCAAAAATTTGAGAAATCATTCCTAGATATTTGTTTCTAAATTCCAAAAAATTGATTTGATTTGATTTTGTACAATTTTCAATTGTAATCAAATATATTTTGTAAATACAAACTTTTGAAAAATAAATAAAAAGTTAGTGACCCCAGGTGGAACCGAGAGTGTATGTACACCTTGATCAGGAAGAAAGAGATGTATAAAAAAATACATGTGAATTGAAAGATTTCAAGAAAAGGCTTTCAAGTATTGTCCAATTTTACAAAGCAATTGAGATTTATACCCTGGCGTCTATGTAATTTGGACGATGGGGACCGCGTAACATCAGTGGTGACCGAAAGGTGTCCATGTGGAGACCACCCGGTGTTTTAGCTGGAGAAATGCTCAAAAGCATGCCGCAAGGTTAGCTATGTCTCGTGTTATAGTCACATAACAACTGGGGTTGACTGATGATCAATGCAAGTGCAAGCAATCGCCGATGTTTTAGCCTTATAGCTTTCTTTCGATTACCAACCATCGGTTGGCTGGATGGTATATGACCAAAACAGAGTATCTTGCCTAACCTGGAAAAGAGGCAGGGCTTATTATACTCCTCATCCACTGATTCTAAATTTATTTCAATGACTGTAATGTTTTTCTGTTAACAGACAATGTGTACTGAGACTCTAGCCAGATGTAAAGAATTCCAAGTCGTAGCAGGATGCGGTATCAAATGCAACATCAGCACTGAAGATGTCTCCAACCTACTGGTAGCATGGGACGCTAACACCAGGCAGAATGGGGTCATTACAGATGTAAAAGTAGGGGCACGGATCGTCGATACCTTAGTGGATGGTAGCGCCCCAGTAATAGACACCGGTGAGTGGGCTTATTATTGGCATTTAGTATCCAGGTGTATTAAAGACATTTCTAACCTGTTAGTAGTATGGGATGTTAGTACCAGGCAGAATTGGGTCATTACCGATGTACAAGTAGGGGCACAGATCGTTGATACCATAATGAATGGCAGCGCCTCAGTTATAGACAACGGTGAGTGGATAATGATAGTGGGGCACTAATAATCAGGGCTGGAGATTTTTTTTCTGAAGTACCCAGTTAGGCAGGTAACTTCTTTAAAAAAATCACTAGCTCATGGTTAAATCAAATAATTGAGCAATGCATTCCTAGACACGTGTTTCTAGATTCTAAAAAGTAAAAGTATACCTTGTATATTAGGCCAGGAACAAGGGTTTTATTCATACTTTTTGGTCCAAAACTGACCTAACAATCATCTTCTACATACAAATTCACATCTAGAAATGTTTACTTTTCTATTGATTGGATGATTAGTTGCGGAGTTACAAAGCATAAGATGTTTCTGAAAATGAGATGTTTACTGTGTCCTTAAATGTCACTTGATTCAATTTCATGTGACACCCAGAAGTAGAGTTGTAATTCTGTAAATAAAGCTTGAGATGTTAATTAGAAAACCTTAAACTTAAAACTATAAATTAAAGTTGCCATAGTATGCACATTTCCATTCCCAGTACTTTACAAGAAAGTTGAATTTTCAGATATTTTGGAATTGAAATGAAAGCTGATATTGTACAAGGAGGTTTAAAAAAAAGCATGGGCATTTCAGATCTTGAAACTCACAAATTTGTCATAATACAACATACGTATAAATTTTGTACTGTAGCTCAAAGTGAATGATGCCAACTTTACTCGAGTGGGGGTTGATGATGAGTGGTCGCATATAAGGCCCAAAAAAATATGTGACCCGTCATATCAAAAGGTACCTTAAGGGTCCCAAAATGAAAATTGATTTTTTGGTCTCACCTGAAATATCATATTTCAAGCTTGACACCTTGCTTTTAGTTATTGCATGTTGATTGCAAAGTTACATCCAAATTGGCAAAAGGCATCGAGCTGATTCAGAAAACTATAGTTCTGAGAAAATTGAGTTTAAAATTTCACTACTGGTAAAACTTGAATGGAGAAAGGATTTTTATCTCAGTTTTTAAAACATTTGTCTTATGTTTTGGATGTTGAAACCTAATTATTATGATACAATACACTTCAAATGTAACGTTTCTAATGAAATTAGAAATTCGACCTTGGACATGATATTTGACTATGCTCAGCTTCAATGGCCCGTATCTCGTAATTTACTATGCCAACCTTAAGGTACCTTTCGATATGACGTGTCACATATGTTGTTTGTTCTAGCCTGACCGACCGTCAAAATTTGGCCCGACCATGTGCTTAATAAAGTTTGTTTTTATTTTCCAATTCTTATTTGAGGATTTTTCATACAAAAAAATACAAATACTCACTGAGAAAGTCTTCAAATTGTAAAAATAAGATATGAATTGACATGAACTGTATTTACCAATAAAGAAGACCTCTTAAGAATCAGCAGTATATTGTTCTTGTAAGTTAAGTTTGTTTCTTGTTCAATTTTTCCATTCTTCAAGTTGAGTTTCATATACATTTATTACCAATTTTTTTTTAAAAGCCTACCTACCAACCCTACCTTTTTAGGAGCTGTTATGGACAAACAAATACATTTTTTTGGCCTAACACTGTGGACAAAGGTGGCATAAGCTACAATAGAATTGTAATTTGAATTTCATGTCATGTTGGACCTTTTTTTTTTTTGATATGTCACAAACATCACAAAACTTTGCATGCATCTTTAATTGAACTTGATCGTGTTTATAATTTTGGTTATCAATCTAACAGGATAAGCATACCTTGACCTTCTTCCATTAGGTAGGCTCCAAAGTTTTCCACGATACGGAAAAGAACAACGGAAATGAAGAAGAAAACAGGAAAATAAAAATGTAAATTCACGGAAAACGCAATATTCACATAAAAAATCAAATTGAGTTGAATTTTTTGACTATCAAACAACACAAAACAAAACAACAAATAATTTAAATCTTGACTGAAATTCATGTGACAATGAAAATAATTCGTAGAATCCCTGATACAATCACTGTTTTGCACTGAACATGTACTCACCCTACCCAGACAGTCAAATAAACAGTGAACTAACATGAAAAAGCATGTGATGTTTTTATCACGGAAAAGATCACAGAATTCAACATTTAGAACACGTAAAATTTACTATTTTTGAATTCTGATTACTATATTTAACTCAGTAGCTCAAACAAGTTAGCAAGTAGTGCAAATAAGTGCTATTCGTATGATTCGCTCAAGCATGTCAACATTTTTCTATTATTGGATATATTTATTTTGGATAAATGTTTGGTATAAAGAATATTTTGGTTCAGATAGTATCATTTTATCATTCTACATATTGTACAACATTTTGAAAAAACAATTTCTGTGTTCAAGTTACAAACAAATTTCATTCAATATGTTGTGACATTTGTGACCGCCCAAAGAATGACCTTGTTGATACTTTGTTCTATTTTTTACAGAAGTGAAGCAATCAGTACTCAACCCCAATTACAAAGTAGTAATCGGTAATCGTGAATGGATGAAGAGACATTTCTATGACATCTCACATGACATTGAGTTAGATATGCAAGGGTTTGAAGAAAATGGCCAGACTGCAGTACTCATTGCTATAGACGGTGAGTAACGAGACATTTCTATGACATCTTACATGACATTGAGTTATATATGCAAGGGTTTGCAGAAAACGGCCAGACTGCAGTACTCATTGCTATAGAAGGTGAGTAACAAGACATTTCTATGACATCCCACATGACATTGCATGGGTTAGATATGCAAGGGTTTGAAGAAAACGGCCAGACTGCAGTACTCATTGCTATAGACGGTGAGTAACAAGACATTTCTATGACGTCTCACATGACATTGAGTTATATATGCAAGGGTTTGCAGAAAACGGCCAGACTGCAGTACTCATTGCTATAGAAGGTGAGTAACAAGACATTTCTATGACATCTCACATGACATTGAGTTAGATATGCAAGGGTTTAAAGAAAATGACCAGACTGCAGTACTCATTGCTATAGACGGTGAGTAATAAGACATTTCTATGACATCTCACATGACATTGAGTTAGATATGCAAGGGTTTGAAGAAAATGGCCAGACTGCAGTACTCATTTCTATAGACGGTGAGTAACAAGACATTTCTATGACATCTTACATGACATTGAGTTAGATATGCAAGGGTTTGAAGAAAACGGCCAGACTGCAGTACTCATTGCTATAGACGGTGAGTAATAAGACATTTCTATGACATCTCACA
>JXSR01S045324.1:79173-94010 GCA_000969725.1 Ophiothrix spiculata
AAATGTTTGGTAGCTCAAAAAAAGTATAATATGACCTTTATTGTACCTCCTGATATGTTTGGAGATTGGCCCAATATCCAGGCAGATCGCGTAAATCTTCACTTGATGCATAGGCAGCATGTGCATAATTTATGTTTCACAACTGTGTCTGCATTTTAAGTAGCATCTAGTACGGCTTGCTTTGATCAAGGTACCCCAATTTTCCTGCTAATCTGTTTCGAAGGCTTTCAAAGTGTGGCATGCGGAATCGTAAAATGCCATCTATGAGCGACATTCCTTGATAGGATTGTTTTCCTTGATGGCCACCATCCAATAGGATTGTTTTCCTTGATGGTCGCCATCCCATAGGATTTACACGGTGGTCAAATCCAAATGGCAGCAAGCACCGCCTCTCCTTTATAATTTCTTTGGGCCTAAAATGGAAGTTGGTTTGATACGCTTTGTGTACATAACTTGGAATCAAAACACTTCTCTCCATATTGTCATACTGACCATAGATATATACTGACTTGAAATGTTCTTTGATCAAAAACACGAGAATAGTTATGATTATCATGTTGTTTCTACAAAAACGATACTAGAAATTTGTTTTTAAATAATTCAACTCTACTTTTCCTTTATCTATTATTTTCACTATTACTACTTTTCATACTTCCACATAAAGTGAACTCACTTTTATCTTCGCTGATTTTAAAAATTCAAAATACTATTAACAGGGTCACCATTGGCACTTTTGATCGCTGGTCCAAGACGAACAATTTGACACCTTAACCTTTGAAATCGGACAAAGTTGAAAAATAAGCAACATTTTATGCATAAATTATGCAAATTAGGTACTTTATTAGCATATTTTGCGCTCAAATTGCAGCTGGCACAAGCGCAGCTCTATCCTCACCTACCCACCAAATTTCATGAATGTAGGGTGCACGGTTTGTATAATATGCCATTTAAACGATTATATGCATAAATTATGCAAATTAGCTACTTAATTAGCATATTTTGCACCGAAATTGATGCTGTATCTAGTTTGGCTCCGGGTATACCTAGTCACCAAATATCATTAACGTAGGGCATGCGGTTTTCAAGATTTGCTCCGGACAAAATTTGTGGATGGCGGACGGCGGACAGAAAATTGGAATGCTATGTCTCTTCCTGAAAATTTTCAGGCGAGACAAAAACCATTATCTTTTACACAAAACAAGACTTCTAATCAGGATATGTCCAAATGATATCAATCTGTTTATCTGATGATCAGACAAATATAGGCCATGGCGTCTGATCTACACTATCCATGAGTGTTTCTGTCCTAGCTACAAAGCTCCTATTCCCAACAGTCAACCCACAGGCCAGATTCAGGCCACAAATACATTTCACGTGGCAAAGGGAGAGCCAAAAGAACTGCTGTTATGAGAAAATAAAATCAATATATAAAATTGTAACTATGTTTCATTACCCATCTTATCTCCTGTAAATGCTTTACTTTATTTACTTGTTTATTTCTGTAAATTTCATCACAAACATTCACCAGATTTGCATGATTTGAACTTCACATAGGCAACATCATCAAATTCCTGGGTATGGGTTTTCCTGTTCACAGTCCTTTACCACCAAGGCAGACATACATCATAGCAAAAACTGGCCTGTCTGGCCCGCAACAGTATTTACAAACTAGGCCAATGCCAGAAAACTGTTGAGGACCCCTGTATTAAAAGAGATTTGTCAGATTGCTGCAACTTTTTTTTTTTTCAAACTTTTTGAGATTTTGGTACCAAAATGTCGCTCATATTTTTCTGATAACCAATGTCAAATTTAACGACTGAGTTATTTTCCATTTTGGAGATATAGGCCTATAAGAAAATGTATGGTAACCATAATTAATTTACACAGTAATGTATAGGCAGCTCTGAAATACAAAACTGCTCATAAAATCAAAATGGTTTGACCAATTCAGATGAAATTTGAAACTTTCACCTTTTTAATGGTCATCTTTCATTAGACATTGAAAACTAAAATTTTAAGAAAATCAGACATACTCCTGTATGAGTTTTAATTTGCTGAGCAAGCAATTTGGTATCCTTAAGCAGAATTTTTCCTCTATACCAAGGTCATTGAGGTGTCATATGGGTACAGCATCAGGGTCACAATCCTATCAGGGTCTGTACTAATTGCTTCTTTCCAGAAAAAAGCACTTTTTTGGCCCCTGTGCGCAAGCTGTCCCATTTCATTTTATTAAACCACTACATTCCACAACTGCATCCAAGTAACAAATTTGTAACTAACAAATTTCTTAAGGACGATCGCGGTGATAAGTTCCTACCTGTAGATTTTGTTTATTGTTGTCAGTTGTTAGATAAGAGTCTAAACTTCAAAATTCAGCAATAAAAAATGGGGGTCACCGATCATCTAAGCGAGCTATGACGTCATATATAATGACGTCATTTTCTTTTTAACTGACGATAACTTGAAAACTCGAGCGATAGGTTAATTAACGTAATTGACTTTTTTTTCCTGTTTGATATTATAAAACATAATTTAGATTTTACCCCCTGTAATTACATCTCTAGCTATCTCTTGAAAACAGTCGGTGACCCTATATTTTTGTTCTTGATTTGACATCCACTTGACATTCACAATTGACCAGCAAAATATTAAAAAATTCTACAGGTAGCAAATATTTGAAAAATCAGCATTTTGTGGTATAGGAAATCACACGTAAAAAGTTTTATCAATGAAGGCCTGTTGGCTCGGGAGCACTCGTAGCTACTCGTTATTATTTCGCGCCATTTTCGGCGCTTACCGGGAAGACAATGCCTAAAAAGCTAGTGCGCGCGTTGCGTTTTGCGTATTAGGCGCAAATCTTACGCTTAGATGCCACACACGCGTTTTGTCAAAATCTTCCTGCCACTGACCAAGAATTTCTGTTACACTGCCCTCTTGAATAAACACCGCGATCGTCTTTAACATTAAAATTTTAAAAAGTCTCACAAAAGGCCTGCAGACATTCCACACCGGCGATAGTAGGTCAAGAATACAGTTCAAACAAACACAATAATTGATTTATGCTTCAAAAAATATGTGTGTTTGTTTCCTTTCCAGTCACTCCTTAAACAACTGTGTTAACTCAGGAAGGAGCAAATTCTACAATCAAAATTGAATTTTGAAATTGGATGTCCTCAATTCTTCCTTCTGATGAATTCAAGTTGAATCGTATAATTCAAATAATAAACTCATCTTTTGTATTCAAAGTATCTATTTTGATACAGAACAGAACAAAACAGGTCTTTTGTATTTTCTTTATATTTGCCCATAACCCAGGCCTATATATACAGTCCTGAAAAAGTGTTTCCAGAGAGCTTACTAGAATATGCTACATGAAACCCAATACATTTTCATTTTAAAATCTCCTGGGAGAGGCCAATAAAAAAAATCTTCTGACCATATCCGAGGTGGGATTCAGACGTGGGACCTGACGCACCCCGATCCCATGCCAAGTTACACCAAGCCACCAAGCAGGTGCCGCCTAGGCATCAATTGTGTGCTCATACCTATCTATACTGTCAATTACCCCATTCAGACACACTAAAAAGTTGATATTGAGTCCATTTTTAATTTCAAACACGACCTTGGATTAGTGAAAAGTAGTGAAAAGTAACTCGACTTACGACTGTTCACACATGCGCTATGATTTTGAAGTTGAATTGAGACGAACTTTACTTGTTCCAGGTCAATGCGCTGTAAAAGTAAACACGAATTCAACTCGACTTACGACGCGACTTAACTTGCTTTTTAGCGAGTTGAAAATTCGATGTAAGAAGACTTTTTGAAAGACTTAAGTCGACTTAAACAGTTCACACACAAGTGAATTTTGAACTCGATATAACTCGAATATGACTAAAGACGACTTTTTGGCTCTGCCTGAACGGGGTATAAGACTTATTTGGTGTTTGGAGTACATGTTAGCATAAAGGTTAGAGATATGAGACGTCAGTTTTCATTGGTAAGGACAACATATATATGATTCTGACTAGTGATTCAAATGGACAGAGAGACCCTCTGCAAAAGGACTAATTGGAAAGATATTTGCAGTAGGTGCAAATCAATTTCATTTTGGTTGACCCTGAACATAAAAAAACAACTAAAAAGGGGAGAAAGTTTCACGGTATTTTTCATAGAAATACATGTATGAAGTAAAGAATGTGGATCCCGTAAAATAGCGTTTGAAGAATCTTAAAGAAAATCTTTCTTAACCCTTTGAAACCCGACGGGCCAGTATACCGGCTCACGTGTACATGTTACGTATACCCGACGAGCCCGTTTACCGGCTTCTAGGTCACCTGTCAGAAATTTGATGTGTCTGTCAACAGGCATGGGTAGTTACAATTTTAAATGGTCTTATTTATATTAGAAGACAGCAATGAAGCTCTGAACCGATGGTTGATGGGTCAGTTTGCTCTTGTTTATTTGACCGAGGTAAACGATTCCTTATATTTTCGTAAATTTGATCAAAATTTTAAAGAAATGTTGCTTCGCCGTAGACTACAATGTAAATGTCGAACATGTTGGTCGACATAAAAAGTAATATCTTATGAATGCTGGTTATTGGAAAAAATCAAGACTGCTCTAAAATGAAAAGGTAAAGCTATGGAAATAGAAATCAAAGTAAGTTTAGGGGTTATATTGTGGGGTTTTTTTAACTTTGGCACAGGTCAGCGGTACAGATACACATAGAATGGCCAGGGTTCAAAGGGTTAAGGTAAAAGTTGTCAACAGCAAAATACTTGCATCTTTAAAAGGAACACATCTATTTACAAAGCTGCAGTTTGGCTGGGGAAGGCTGGGCTTGCAAAAGCAAGTTGATTTTTGCAGCTTCCGTCATTTTTAGCCATTACAATGCAAGACTTCTGAGTTGTTTTTAATTCTAAATATCAAATGCAATGTGGTCATTAGGCCAAAAAAAAAATATTGTTTGTTTGCCCTCCAGTGGAAAAATTAAAATTTTGGGTCGGTCGGTCGGTTAATCTTTTTTTTTTTTTCTTTTTTTTTTTACTCTACACATATGATGTCATTCCATGGATTTTATCATGAATACCAAGCAATGCCGGGCTTAATAAAAAATTATGGGTCATTATTTAGAGGAAATATGCATTTTATACTACTAAATGTGACTTCACACTGCTAAATATTACGTTTTAGATCAAAAATATTGAGTTTTCATATTTTACATGTTTGAAGAAAAAAAAAATAAACTAAAATCGCGACCCTAATTTTTGGCATTTTTAGGGTCGGTCGCGGAGGGCAAACAAACATAATTTTTTTTTTGGCCTTATGATAAAATAGTGTATATCACTGGCGTGCCCAGATTTTTTCCGTGCGGGGGAGGGGGGGGGATAAAGGGAATTTGCCGAGTTTGAGGGGGCCGAGTGGTAAAAATCATAAGGCTGATTTAACATGATTTTTACCATTTTCTGGGGGTTTCAGCCCCAAAGCCACCCCCTGAGCATGCCAATGTATATTCATATAAAATTTAAACATCTTAATCAGTAGCCCCCCTTTGATTAATCATTTTGATTTGCATGGGGCTCAAAAAAGCTGGGGCTTGGGCCAAGCTGAGAGATTAGGCCACGTAAATTATTAAATGGGAAGGTTTCTATCCATAAGTGCCTAAATTTCCCTTCCACAAGTCAATCAGGTAAAATAGGACAACCAAAAACCCAACTTCCCCTTCCTCCAAAATATGACAATCTCAATTTGACAAAATCTTAAGATGTCCAGAACTATAATGACCAACTTTCCTGATCTTGTACAAACTGCCAATCCTGATTTGATCTAACCAAACAAGATGAACATCCTGATGTCTAGTTGTTGACAATTGATGTCCAAATACCTTAACCTTGACCTAAAACCAAAAGCATGACTGTGACAATCAAGGATCAAAATCAGGTATTCAATCAGACTGTTGCATGCTGTGCCAGTCCTATGTCATGATGTATGCAAAGCCCGGGGTTTCTTACTGACAAATGGTAAAAAGGTTTTGGGGTGCATTTATGTAATTTTTGGTATATTGATGAGTGGGTTTTCGTCACAGACCCAATGCCCCAAATTTGCAAAATTGGTTGTATTTCAGAAAATTTTGCAAAGAAAGCACCCAATTTGCCCTAAATTGGGTGCTTTTTCTAGAAAAATGGTATAGAGATGGGTCTCAAAACCACGCTTTTTGAGGTATAGAGATGGTCAAAATTCTGAAGTCTACTTTGAGCATCCCCGTACAATTTTTTTTAAGAACCCCCCCCCCCCCCGGGTATATCCCTTGTAAATCTATGGGTATTCAAGAGTCAAAAATTCAAGGAGAATCCAAGAATCTATTCTTGCAAAGAATCTCCTAATCTTTCTGATTATCCTAAAATTTTTCAAAGTGTACATCAAATAAATAAAGGCATACATTTTAAGAGAATTTTGATTTGATAATATTTATATAAATACGCTCAATAAATCAGTTAGCTACTGCCTGCTGACTAAGAATTCAAAGTATGTTATACAAGAAATGAATTTTATTTGCACTCTTTTTTACTGTTACTCTTCAATGTTACTCTTTTTTACTGTTGTTGGTCTATGATTTACCTTCCGAATACCTTTTACATAACAGGAACCTGGTCACGTAACTTTGCAGCGAGGCTTCAATGTGTTTACGATGTCATACCAGGTAGAAATTCAGCAGACACCGATAAGACACCGGCTGGTGACCGGCCAGTGTCCGTGCAGAGACCGAGTGGTATCCGTGATCCGTTGAGAGGCCAGGAGCATGCCGCAAGAATTTAATTTGGAGTTAAAACCTTGCGGCTTGTATACAATTTCTTCAGTTATGCTCCAATAACAACCGGCAGTCGACCAACCGGGCAACGCATGCATAACCAGTGTCATACCAATTTCATAGCGGTATTGAGGCTTCCTTTCAATTACCATACACTAGTAGGCGGCCAGTGGTTATGTGACCACAGCATAAGCATGGAAGGAAGAGACAAAGCTTAAGGGAGCCAAAATTGAGGGACTGAAACCTTTTGATTGCAAGTCCAGTCCTCTACCCACTGTGCCAAAGTGTCCCACTTATCACGTATTGACTAATTCACAAAATGAAGTATAAAGGAAAGAATCTATAAAGTCTATACTAGCCAGATCCTGAATATCAATCAAAGGAAATCTGATTTCAAATTGAATCCCACTCAAATTCATTACTCTTCCCATATAAAAGAGAAAATGTTGTGGTAAACCAATGGGAAACCAATGTTATTTGATATGATATTTGTCATCACTTGAGAACATCAATTCATACCTCAAAAATATGGAAATTAAGTTGATCATTTGAAGATATACTGATGACTTTCCATTTTAACTTGTCTGACAGGAAATTTCAACCTTGAATGTTACAATTTCCATCATTTCTACATACTTGGTACTTATTTCATGTACCAAATCAATGCACACGTTCATCAAAATGGTGAGATTCTTCCACAGACACGTTGCAACCACAAGCGAATGTTAACACCTACTACTTCTCCCAAACCGATACTGTTACTAGGTACTATTATGAGTGAAAAACTGTGGCACAGCCAGATTTTTTAGTCAGGTGCGTCAAAGATTCAATTCTTCCGATTTTCCCAGTTAAATGAACAATTCAGGATGACAGATCTTTTGTCATACATAACAAAAAAAAATGAACAAGTTACATCCAAGGCCATAAGGAGACCTGTTTAGGATGAACAAGGAGATGCTGTGGCTAACCACATTGAACCTCGTGCCTACAACCCATCCCATGTCACAGGTAGCTGGTAGCAGCTTTAAATAGAGCCAGGTAATTTGTGGACATCCCGAGATTTCAAACTCATTTCTCACATCCTTGATTGGCTACTTAACTTCTGATTTACATTAAGGGTTCCAAACCACGAAGGCAAATATTTGATTACAGTTCTAGGTCCTTAATTTTAGAGTTTCTGATGGAAGACAAGTCATTACTCTTTTTAGGCCATATATCTAATCACAGAACAGAGAGATATCCACATACTAAAGACCGACTCAAAAGCTGTTACACCTCATTCATATTAAAAAATAACAGACTATTCCATGTCTAAAGTTTGAAGTCACAAGGAATTAAAAGGCAAAATAATAGCAAAGTAGTTGATGACAACATTTTTGTCAATTTTGAAATGTTAATATCATACTCATATCATTATTGACAACTTTCACTAATCCATATTCCTCTGCATTGTTTTAAATCATAAATTGTCACAAGTCTTGATTACATGAAAAAGCTTTAAGAAATTTAATAATTAAATGTTCAAACACAATATTATAGAAATCACAGGAGAATATTATTATCAGAGTTAACCTTGCTAGTTAACTCTTAAGTTAACCCCAGAGCTAACTACTGACTGTTATGATCAAGACTTAGGTATACTTTGATGTGTTGCCACAAGAGAAATAAGAAATATTTTGTACAATTCAATTGTGAAGCCTCATCTGCATGGAAATTATTTCTGCAGGGAGATCGCCATGGAAAATTTACCATTTTGACATGTCCTATATTAATCATAAAATTGTGTTTGTTTAGGTACTTTATTTATTGAAAATGAATAAATTCATGTTTCCTGAGATATATGACCTATCATAACTGCAAAAATGTTAAAACTCCTGTGCTATATGATTAACATTGGATTTTTAGTGTCAAAATGGCCAATTTTGAATGACGTTCTCTCCGCGGTAATAATTTCCGGCGAGATTGTACTGTTTGCTTTAGCCGCCTAGAATCCTGGGACAAAGAGAGAAAGTCCAGAGGAAAGCTGCAAGAATTGGAGATTTTGACCACTGTTCCAGTGTCACAGATATGCTTCATCAACTTAATTCAGAGAAGAATCAAGAATTACAATTTTGCATAAGATCATCACCAACCAGCAGACCATAAATGGCAAGACGAGGGTCCAACAAACAACTGGTTAGCATACAACATCATACTCCGTCTTGAAAGATTCCTTCTTTGCTGAAGCACTTGAACTTTGGAGCTCACTTCCACAAAGTGACCTTCCAAATTGTGACTTAATTTCCCCTGACCATATAAACTTACCCCAACACAACAATTACCAACTTGTGGCATCTACAAAATTAAAGTTACCTCTAGCAATACATCCTATTTGGATGGACTCTTCAACAAGGAAACAAGATTTCACATCAATAGACTAATCATCATCTTCCCTTAAAAAACACCATTCTTAATCTCAACCACCTGTGCACCATGAACGACTGCCTGGTTAAAATAAATCCAGAGGCCGTGAGTGGAAGTTTGTGTGACTTGTATCAGTCTTTATCATAACATGTAGCTGATGATGGTTCTTATCAGCTCCTTTCATTGTGATTGGGGCTTTCATGTTTGATACTGATCACAGGTAGTGGTTTGAGGGTAAATTAAGGACAAGCAAAATATTTAGAAACTAGAAACTAGATTGAAAGTACAAAAAGATGTCAAAATAAACCTTGTAATTAGATCAGTGAATCAAATTGTTCAAAAGATTTTTGACGCTTTACGGGATTATCACTATCATTTGGTACTTAAAAGAGAGTTGAAAACCAATACACAAACTTTCGGTTTTGAAGTCAAGCATTGTGACCCTCAGAGTTATCATGCTAGTTGGAATATTTAAACAAAAATCTTCATGAATGAAAACAAAAGCAAATAAACAATACCAGAATTTTCATCTCACAAGGTCAAGATTAAACATTAAAATAAAGAAAATATGTGTACCGCCACGGCAAAAGGGTCCAGTTGTCGACCCCTACATGTTGCTCATTGTAGCATATCTGATGTATATAAATACCATACATTAGATATGCTACAAGGAGCAGCATGTACGAGCCGACAACTGGACCCTTTTGCCGCGGCGGTACACATATGTTAATACTGTAAACGGATTTAATTTGGCGAGGACAAAATTTGGCGAAATTAAATCCCTAGCAGAAATTAGTCCCTTTACAGTAACCAAGAATGGAAACTCCGAACACAACAGTATAGGGCAAACACTGTGCATTCCTGCATTATAAAATATCCTTCAGATATCCCATATTTCTTGCCAAACCTAAGTCTACCCATTAAACACATCCCATTTGCGATCCTTGCTTCATATCCCCAGGTTTCCTGAGTTTTTTCCTCTCATTTCCTGTCAATAACCCCCATGGATTCCCTCATCAATCTCAAGTTTTCATAAACGTTTTCCTCTGATAATTCCTGCCAAGAATCCCCTTGGGATTGGCGTCAATATCCTTTACAATTCCACACCTTCCTTTCCAACGATTCCATAAGAAATCCTATTGGATATGCTACAATATCTTGACAACTTTCCTTTCAATGATGTTAACTTAATAGTTAAGCTTGGGATTGTAAGAATTTATGTAATATGGAATTGGACCGCCTTTACATAATTAGAAACATGATCCTGTTGACGCCTTCCTTGACACTGGGATTCATACAGGGAAACACATTATCAAGGCCAAGGCTCGCGGCATTTGTGTAAAGCTAAAAATGACATATCATTGTAGTAATGGTTCACTCAAGCCGAGCAAAAGAAATACCAAATTAAAGTACAGATGGACTATAATAGATCAGTGACGATTACTGATGATATCAAGTACTCTTAAACAGAGGGTTTGATAAGATATTTGCACTGAGGATAAGATTCCATGTACATGTCATAGAATGATCTGGACAATCAAAATCAATGTTTGTGATAGGTACAATTTCATATATAAGTACTGTTTTTGCTGCCCTTAAAAGTACATCTTCTGAAAACAATCGGGCTGCCATGAACCACATTTTATTATAATTGTGTAAATGATTTTAGCTAAAATTAAAGAAGAGTTACCTAAGTTATTTCAGAAAACAACATCAGAGAGAGAGGGAGAGTCAATTCTAGCCCCGATATTCTGATGATCAGGACTTAATGATTCTAGTAATAAGGACCTAACTTATAAGTTTGTACTTAATTTGTTTCTTTGATATACAAAAGTCTTGTAGAGTTTGTTTGGGAGAATATAATCAGATCCTCGATGCTTTTCACACACTTTCTGACCTTGATTTGACTAAACATAACATGATGCATACTGACCTAGGCGAAATGTCAACCATGGTTGACCACGGTTGACCATGGTAGCATGGTCATCCATGGTTGATCATAGTCAACCATGGCCAACCATGGTTATCAATGGTTAACCATGGTCAATCATGGTTAACCATGGTCAACCATGTTTTTGAAAAATGGCACACCATGGCCAAAAACCATGGTATACCATGATCACCATGGTTATCAATGGTTAACCATGGTCAAATACCATGGTCAAACATGCTTTTGAAAAATGGCACCACCATGGATGACCATGGTTAACCATAGACAACCATGGTTGAACCAAGCTTTTTTCGCAGAGGGAATAAGATTAAAGCAAATAATGCAATACTAGTAAGACACAATTATTATCGCGTCAGCAGAGATGCCAAAAATTAAAATCGAACTTCCTAGCATCTCGATAGCATCTTTGAAGCGCCTGTAATCAAAATGTTGTTTGTAGCTGTTCACCAGAAGTGTTGTGGCCACAGCTTAAATCTTATGTTATATTTTACAATGCATCATGTTTAGTAAAATCAGGGATGTGCAATATCAGGCCCGTGTGATGTAAAGTTTCTTAGAAGAAGGGCCTCTTGAATTTTTGACCACTTACCATTCAGTATATCTTCAAAACCGATTTCCTCATCTCTCCCTAGCAATGAATCCAAGGCGATATTGGAGCTCGGTAGGCAGGGTGCACGGCCAACCTATTACAAATACAAAAAAGAAATAGAAGGTAATGCGAAAACAAATGCTGTACGGCTAAAGATGACATCATGTACGCAATACGCCTATTTTTCTTTTTGAGTGACCGAGGCCAAACTTCAAAATTGTCATATTGGTGGAAAGGGACCGTTAAACCTCATTCAATCATTGAAAAATGCCTACATACATTTGACAGCGGGGTTGATGTGAGCATATACACTCGCGGTCTAAAGTATTTCCGCACAAACACTTTATTCAGCCATATCTCACAAGGCGTTTATCAGGAAACTATCTGGAAACGTATGTTGCTTTTGGTCAGATCTGATAGGTAATCTAGTTAAGTGTAAAATTGAGCTCCGAACGGGATCAACCCCCTCACGTACGGGTAGGGGGCAACAACACAAATGGGTCGAAAAACGTGATTTTTAGGTCAAATTTGATTTGACAACGCCTGGGTCAAGGTCACTTCACCGCTCAAGTTGAGTGGTCATATGGAATGTGTAAATGTAATAGTGACAAGCAGGCGATTAAATGTCCTGGTTACGCTTGACTGCGCCAAGAAAATGCTTGGAAGCAAACAAAAATGATCCTTCAACGCCCCACCAGTTTACAAAAATAGGGCTGTGATGAATATGGAGTGTTTTGTGACGGTATATGACAAATTAAAAACCTCTTAAAACCTTTTAAAATGTCATATACCGCCAGGGACCATTACACTTTTACAACAGCCCTATTTTTGTAAACTGGGGGGCGTTGAAGGATCATTTTTCGTTTGCTTCCGAGCATTATCTTGGCGGAAAAAAATGCCCTAAATAACCCAAAACTCCCCCAAATGGGAGAAAAAATGAAGTATTTTAAAAAGCCAGAATTTAACAATTTTGGCCAAAAGAAAAAAATGGCTGATTTTACAAGATTTTGGCAAAACTAAAAAAAAAAAAAATCTTCCAAAACGCAAATTTAGGGTCAGTCGATCCCGTAAAAGATGTGGGTTTTATTCCGTCGCATCATTTTTGTTAAACAACTACATCAAATGAAATTTTTTCAATATTTTCCCTTATAATAATATGAACATCATCTGGTACCGCCGAAATTGGTAAGCACCTGCAAATTTACCAACAGCGGCATTCAGGGACCGATAAATGAAACATTGGTGGCACCTATGCACCAGATACACCATCCCTGGTTATGCCCCTGTACTAAAGACTAATTATGGCCAAAAGAACGTCCAACATCAAAATTCCAAACTGCTGGGTCAATCTATCTATGACTTATTGATGCACTTGGGGAAAGAGGATATAAGCTTAGCAAGCCTCATTACCATTGCACGGGCGATTAATCAAAATCAACAGAAGGAACTCAAATGACTGTATTTATATAGTGATTATAGTAGCTTAACCTACTAAAGCCTAACGAGATTTCTCATTTTTTTACATAATGATGTGTTTAATTGATCGATTAAATAGATACAGCCAAATTTTTCTCTAAAAAGGCTATGATTAAGACGCCGATTATGAATAAAACACTTATTTTAAGGTGACAAAAAGGATCTTATAACCTTCACTGCAAAGTAGGCATTTGTAGAGGATTAATATTGATTTTCCTTTGTTTTCATGGAATTGGGTCAGAGTGCACAAAGTTCATTTTCCGTGCTGCCATATTTGTAACATTCATGACTTAGTACCAACGTTTCATTCCATATTTTGTTCTTTAAATCTAACCTGCCTCAGTCTAACAAAAGCCAACAAGCAAAAATCAAGAAATTCGCCTGAGTCCAAATACATCATAAAGGGGGGAGACATAAGTGCTGCCTTGGCACGCCATACTCAGTAGCTTGCCATAACTGGGCATTGGATCCGAAAGCGAGAGGTCGGGGGTTCGAATCCCAGAGGAAATAGGAAAATTTTCTATGACTTGTTTGGGCTTAGACAGTTTTAAGCATTTAGGAGTTGGGGTTATTTCATCTCTAATGCATACCTTGGAACCTCACACACCTTGTAGCGTGAAGTTGAATGTACAGTGTTGAAATGTTGACATTCAGCAACTTTTTAGTGACTAATAGTAACTTTTTAATGGCTAATTTTATATACAACTTTATGCTTACTAAAAAGATTATACCTATAGATTTGATAAGTTACATATGGCTTCAATCATAAAATAGGAAGCCCAGTATTTGCAATATTATCAGTCTACATCATGTTGAACATCATCATGTTTTGACAACATAATGAGGATATCATGCCTATGGTGACATCAAAGACACATACCATGCACACTAGTTAATGATTCATTCAACAACTCACCGTATCTCTTTACACAGGAGCGTACCGCTGTCAAATTAGCGCGTTACGCACGGCACTGCGTTTACGGAAGTAGACGCAGTACACAAAAGTCGGCGCACTGATCATCGCGCGTCAGGCATTTATAGTACATGCAAAAGTCTGGTGCTTGGAAAAAAAATTATAACGTCAAAGCAGCAATTATTCACAAATTAGCACTTTGCTTCAGATAAGCTAAATATTTTTCATAGATGAGTAGGCCTAGCTGTTAAATTAAAAAAACATTTAGAATTTAATTCATACGTTTTCAGGAAGATTTTTGTTAAGCCATCCTCGGGTGATAAAAATATGCAGACGCATGGATGCATCGTTGTTGATTTGTGATGAACAACTCTGTGCCATGTTTGAATACCTAAATCAACATTTGCATCAAACTTGAAGCGCAATCCATGTCGGTATTAGCAGCTACATAGGACAACAGATCAACAGATTTACCTTTTTAACAACCAAACCCTGCTAAATCCTTACAAACCTTCAGAAGGGATGCCACTCATTTACATACATACATACATACATATCATTTTTATAGTGCGCTTATTCTTAAGTAAGGTCTAAGCGCATTAACAGAGTAATCTTAATACTACAATAATAGATAATACAACACAGATACATATAATTAAAAACGACCGCAGGTGGTAACCGGCAATCTACCCTTAGG
>JXSR01S045324.1:94755-117621 GCA_000969725.1 Ophiothrix spiculata
CAATGGAGCCTTGCTAAATATGGGGAAATATGCTCACGTCGCTTGGCACCGCATATTAGGCGTGCAGCTTTGTTCTGAATTCGCTGCAGTTTGTTAGCATGTGCCTGGGTCATACCCGCAAGTAACGAGTTGCCATAATCAAGACGGGATGTAACAAGTGACCTGACAATATGATGGCATGACTCAAAAAATCTGAAATACTTCGAAAGATTGTAAGAAACCAAAATTGCCTATACCTTTGTACACGAAACAACCAATAAAAAAATCTGAATTTAGGCTTAAACCAATTGAAAAATTCTGAATTCAGAATAAATGTGGCATCTCTGCTTCAGGAGAAAATAAGAAAAACAGAAGTTGAGCTAGACATTTTAAGACTTGCTACTCCAAGGTAAAACCCGGGTAAACCTCAAAATGGATTATTATAAAACAAACAAACAATTTAATGTTCTTTACATGTAGTGCATAGAATTGACTGTCAATGTGTTTTCAGGAAGTTGACTCCCATTGATTTTGCATGTTCAGTACTTTGAATCAGAAAATAGGAAATTAACACTCCATTTCAGATGCCAAAACCTGACGTTTCCTAATGTTTAACATCAAAACCATGTTTTGACTATAAAGGCATTGTCAATATCCATATTTTGACATCACGCTCATAACTACAGTGTGATTAAAGGTGCAATTCATAATCCCCTTGTGATAAAAACCTAGTCTCTTTTCTATCTTTATAGATGGATGACCAAAAGTCCCTTTCTATATCTAGATGGGTGAGGTCAAAATAAATACATACTG
Source organism: Ophiothrix spiculata (assembly GCA_000969725.1). NCBI lineage: Eukaryota > Metazoa > Echinodermata > Ophiuroidea > Amphilepidida > Ophiotrichidae > Ophiothrix > Ophiothrix spiculata. Next base: position 95,548 of record JXSR01S045324.1, read on the forward strand.
AAATTCCACTTGATTCTGACAAATTAGTTTTTACAATCTTTGAAAATCTCCATAGGCTATGGTGTTGGTTTTTTACGGTCGGAGTCATTTATGACACACTTTTTTATTTTCATTTTTTTCTCATGAACATGATGAATGCCAACAACGTTACAAGAAAATTTTGGTATTTAAAACATTAGTCTGTTGAGGATTTTTTGATTACAACTTTGATAAAGGTGACCAGGGAGATAAGGTTGTAGACCATGAAATTTCCCATTAAAAATAACAAAACTTCCAAGCAATGATAGCAACATAATACCAGCACCAGTACCAATCCTATTCCATAAAGTAAACTCAGCTCGTACTTGAAAAATCCAGAAGACCTCCTGGAAGTCTCCAGGAGGTCTTCTGGATTGTTCATATTCAAATTATGTATCCAGGAAACCTCCTGGAGGTCTCCTGGAAAGCTGCTATATTTTGATGTGGTATAATATAATAAAATAATAATATCCAACATTTATATGCATGCTATTCACTGTAGTATCATAGCGCTTGACATTATTACACTGTTATTAGGGAATCGTCACAATCATTTCACCTCGAGTAGATCGCAATCTTAACGCCGACCTATCGGAATTTAGATTGTAATATTTCCATAGATTGTAATATTTCCCTAACAGCTTCCAAATGCGCTTGGGTCGACGAAGCAATCGAGATTAAATATCTTGCCCAAGGACATTACCCATTGGCCATAGCAGGGCTCGAAGTCGCGACCTCACGATTCGAAGTCCTGCACTATTCCAGTAAACTACACGAGCTCCCTATTGTAGTTACCAGACTTGAGCATCTGAAGAGAATATGCTGATGTTGGTAATTTCATGAAATGACAGGAGGAAACAAGATTTGGATGAGATAACCCACCTGCCGACTCATAATCTACGAATATCTACATTGCACTTAAAGTTCATATATGTGATGGCTCATCCTGAAAGGGGGGACTTTGAAAATTATATCAATTTTGATTTTATCATTTCATCTGTTAGAGCATTGTCTAAGCTTTAAAATGACACCTTACTTGTTGAAATTGATCAAGGCGATCAAATTTTACAACAGAAAATCTGCTGGAAATTCTTATTATTTTCTTTATTTATTGCTGCTTATTTTCATCAGTTTCTCGAAAAGTGTTCTGTCGCAAAGTCCCCCTTTTCGGGGTGAGTCATCATATATGTGGCTCATGGATGGGAAAACGAGAGGAATAGCACTTGTTCTTCAAATTCATATACCCATGGAGGAGAACCTCAAGGTGCAGTGGTTCAGTCTTTAAATATCACTTGGGGAAAAAAAACCTCCCCGATTTGATTGATCAAATGTTGCACGGTAGTTTCCAGCAGACTTGAACACCTGTAAGGAAGGCTATAACTCTTGGTTAGATGTCAGAGATTTGGTGAAATGACAGGAGGAGGAAACATGATCTGGGTGAGATAACCTGACTGCCTACTCAAAAACTGACAGGGAGTATCCAGTAACATTGGAATTTAAGGCTGGTATATACCCAAAACTTGCATGGTGGAAATCCTGATTTTTTATGAACTTTTGTCAAGGCTTTCTAAAAACGTTGCACTTAAGGTCAGCTTCCTTTTATCCGTTTGTGGTGCAGTTGCGGTGCGTTTGCGGTGCATTTTGCACTATAAGGGTACTGGTCCATATAATTGAAAGCACATGATTGAATGGTATCATACTGAAGTTGAGATTCAATACCTCTCCCAGTACCCTTACAGTGCAAAACGCACCGCAAACGGATACAAGGAATCTGGCCTTTAGAACAGTTCAATATTGCAATTTTTCATTAAAAAAAACTTTTAAAAACCTATTTCTGATCAAATTTCAAAGTTCGAAGGAAATTTTGAAAAAATAATAAAATTCCACATATGGGTTTAAAATAAAACACATCAAAATACCATATACTGCATAATAATCCATGTTCATAAATACATACTTTTTGTGGTTTAAGTTATTTGTTATGGAACTATTGCACAATTGTCCTATTGAAAAGCTGGGTTTACACTAGTCTTAAGTCTAAAATCACTAAAACCGCTAAAACATTGCTGCTCAGACCTATACACCTGTAGGGATGGATATCAGTAATGTTTTGAAGCTTTGTGGAAGCTGTGTGTAGGAGGCACTTGGCATATGATATCCTGATTTACCTCTGTATCTAGGAATAGTGACATATGATCTGATCAAAATCACAGGCAAATTACAAGAACAACTAAGGCTAAAAAAATAAATTGTTTGGTTGTCCTCCACAACTTTTTTTGAGCGAGTGCGGTTGGGCGGATTTGTTTTTTCTTTTTTAGAGTTTTTTTTTTCAAATGTAAGTCAAAGTTACACCAAATAATGGCCTCTTTAAAGATGCATATAAGTCTACTGTACCGAAAAATCTCTTTATACAAGTTAAAAACAGTATTAAAATGGAAACAACAACTTATAAAACATTTTCAAAAAATCAAAATTCTCAAAGGAAAAAAAAAATTGGAAATTTGAAAATTAGGCACGGTATACTTTTGTATAGTAAAAACTTTTTTCCAATTTCAAAAAATAGGGGCGGGCGGTCGAGGACAACCAAACAACATGTTTTTTTTTGCTTAACTTATAGATCCAAACTTTCTCTAAAATTATTGGATGAACACCATCCTTTACAAAACATGTCTTAAAAATCTTTAGGTCTACACATCACTGAATTAAGCTACTAATTTAGCTACTAATACTGGCCCTGTACACCTGTAGGGATAAATATCAGTAACAGTGTTCCTGCTAAGGCCATATGGTGCACCATTGGTGCAGGAGCCCAAAAATTTGGCGCAACAGGTAACTTAACATGTGTTAAAAAAGATTCTTTCCTTGCTTTATTTACTTGGCCAATTTTCAGCCACAGCTCATGATTTTGGAGTAAGCACCTCTTCACCTTTGTCAAAAAGCTCAGTAATCAATCAATCAATCAATCAATGATACACAGTACTTGCATGAAATTCATACCCCATGACGGAGTATATTCGTACAGGGGACTAACGGCTTTAAGCTTTGGGTAATCTGTGTGTGGGAGACACTTGTCACAAAATATCCTGATTTAACTCTGCATCCAGGAGTTGTGATATATAATATGATCTGAACAAAAGTCTATCAAAATCACATGCAAATGACTATATAGATCAAAACTTACTATAAAATCATTAGATTAACACCAGCCTCCCTTATACTATAAGGCCTCCATTTTTCTGTGATATGGAAAATGGACAAGTGTAATGTTAGAAAATGGAAAATCATGTAATTCTAAGGGGAAAAAGCTTAAAATCAGTAGTAATTTAGAAAACAAGCGAATACTTATTGTTTAAAATCTATATTTAAAGGGGCATTGGACAAGTTCAGCATCATCCCCAAACCTTTCTCCAAACATTCTGAGATTTTTGCATTATTTGAAGTGTTAGTGGTTATAATGGTGGCCTGCAAAGTTTCATTGTAAAATTCAACCCCTGTATATCAAAATATTTAGATAGTCTTTTATTTTTAATTATCGTTGTCGACAACGATAAATACTGCCCTCTAGTGTTGAAACTTTAAAATTGGTTTTATCAAGAGATTTGATGCAAATTCAAAGTTTCTTTTAATTTATCTGTAATCTGTGATGTGAAGAGATTGTTTTACAAACAAAACTTTGTCTCTTTCTTGATATATAGCATCAATACATACTTTTAGAGAATAGCCTCATACCCAAGATTAGTAAATAAAATAAAATTCTAATTGTTGACGTTTCTGGAAGTTTTGATCACAATTTTCCAAATATTTGGTAATTAACTGTTATTTACTAACATATTAAATGTAAATCATTCACAACTAAAATTTAAAAATGTTGTCCAATGCCCCTTTAAGTAATTAATACCAAGTATGAAAGCAACATTTTATCACCTTAGCCAACTCCTCGCCGTTGTCTTTCTCACTACCATATTGATTATGGTTGCACCATTTTACCAATGACGACAGGGCTAAAGAAGGAAGGCATAACATTTTATGTTGTTTATATGCATGATATTGTGTAACACAGAAAATCACAGAAACTAGAATATTTGAAAAACAGAATTTTGAGTTTGTAAAACAGAAAAATGGAGGCCTAAGTCTACACACCACTGAACTAAGCAATATTTTTGAGCTAAACTACAAGACCTATACACCTGCAGGAATGGATGTAAGTAATATTTTGAAGCTTTGGGGAAGCTGTGTGTGGGAGACACATGTCACATGATATCCTGATTTAACTCTGTATCTAGGAATAGTGACATATGATCTAATCAATTTCATATGCAAATTGATACTAAGAATGGATCAGTTTTTGTTGCGTTTTTATGGATAAGGAAACAATCTGTAGATAGGATGGTATCCACAAGGAGGCTTAACAATTCACAGTTCAAAAATGCACCTGTCAACAAAAACGCTATCTTTTCTTTAAGGCAAGTAATTTTTGAATCTAACATGCTATTGCCATGAAAAAAAATTCTAACAAAAGTTAAAACTATACAAAAGATGAATCTTTAAATATTATTATCAAAAATATGTTTTAATCAATGTGAAAAACATTCTTGGGTACGAAGAATTTTGATACACCTTGTATAACTTCTTTGCTGAAAAATCAATTTAAAAAAACAAATGGACAAAAACCTGTGGGAAATACCTACCCAAAAAATTGCCAAGCAGATCAAAAACATTTGAACACTTCATATCTCTGTGCATTACTTCTAGAGTGTCATTGTTCTTTGATTTTTGGTTCAGGATAAAGATATTCACTTATAGGTGAAAGCGGACCCACGTCATACACAGGGCATACGCAGGGTATACGCAGCACAATGATCTAAAAATAACTCGCGCTGGACTTCGTGCGCGGTGAAAACAATCAATACTTCAGCCAGTCATCCCTTCATTTTCTCTCTTTTTTAGCCAGACGAAAATCTGTGAAATGATGAGCTGTTTGTCATTTTGTTACGACTTGAATACCACACATCTCATATGATTTTGGAATCGAAATATTTTGACAATTTGCTTAAATCAATGGAAGTTTGCGTGAGCCGGCATTTTCTCCATTGAGTTGAATGGGAAGTCTGCAAATGTTTTCACCGCGCTATTTGGACAAACGTCCCAGATGTAAACAAAACGCCCGGATGTCCGCTCCTGCCTATATATCAATGCTACATCCCCCCCCCCCCAGAATTTGCATCATGTGCCTTCCCCCTTACAATTCAAAAAGGTCAAGGTATTTATCTGACGTAATATCCCTATCATGTCTAATCCAATTCTCACTGTAGTTTTTCAATCAAGAACTTCATATTTATTATTTCAAGTTCAGCTGTATCAGATTTTATTTACAGTGTTGTTGGATAGTTGGCTAATTTGATCCTATCATGGTGCTTAAGACTTCCAAAAATAGCATGCAACAGCACTTCTAACAAATTTACAAATGACAATGTAACCCAAGTATTGAAACACAAATGTGTCTGTACATGTCAATACAGCCATAATTGTAGCAAACTTCACTTTGCGCTACAGGAGAAAATACAAAGGTCGTAATTTGTCGAAATTAATTTTTTTTTATGATTGCTTCAAATGGCCTGCAAAGTTTCATTTCAAGAAAATGATTGGAAATAAGAAACATATATGTATATTCTGAGGACAACCAACAGAAAATAATAAAGCTTACTTAGCTTTGAACATGTTTATTTTACTTTATTTTTTTTTCTCCATGACAACCTTGATTATAACTTGACTTAGCTGGAAATCAAGTTAATGAGTTGTCATTCTAATCCTTAAAACATGGTTTTTGCAAATGTTTGAAAAAAGTAAATGATTTACAGCTGGTTTGGGATGGAGGGACACATATGTGGTTGTTAACATAATATTGGTATGGACTGATATACAGGTTTTCTAGCCACATTAATACACATCCACATTTATCTATTCCAATTTGCCACTTCTGACGAAGTGATGATTAAATCATGAAACTAGTTCTATAGCCCAAATACTAAACCACATAGCAAAAATAACACTGATGATTCAATCATTCTAACCTACTTCTTTTAACTGTCCCAATTTTAATTAACTTAGGGACTAAGATAGTATTCAATATTTTTTTGTGATTTCATATAAAAACAGGTCAACTTAAGAATTGCACTAAAAGTAAACTAACTACTATGAAATGTTGTTCACAGATTACCTAAAATCTTATATTAGGCCAAGAAAATTTTTTTGTTGTGTTGCCCTCAAGTGGAATTTCTGAAAAAATGAGTCGGTCGGTCGGAAAATATATTTTTTTAAAGCACCTGAGTTATGAAATTTTGGTGTATTTTTCACAATTTTCAAAATATTTTCTCGAAAAACACCCAATCTGAGCAAAATTGGGTGCTTTCCCGACCCTTTTTTTTTTTAAATTTATGAATAGGGTCGGTCGCTGAGGGCAACACAGCAATTTTTTTGGCCTTATAGCTCTCTTATTTGAATTATTTTTTCATTGTCTTCTTTTCACCTGTGAGACTCTTGTTTATCAAGTTCTACTTCTAGTGTCTTTATGCTCTTTGATGTCAGAGTTCTATGACTACTTGATATTTTGCTTGAAGAAATATGTAACAAAGCACAAATATTTTTATAACCCAAATACTGATTGAACAAATCTACTTTGTGTCCGTTGAGGCGTTATATCTTGCCACCGAGGATATTTTCTTTACAAACTTTTGTAAGCTCTGGCCTACTTTTTTGATAAGGTAAATGGACTAGAATAGGGCTAGGAATTAAGTTAGAAAGCAGAGTATTGTTATTGTAGCCATAGAAAAGGGATGTCTTATCTCTTTTTCCATGTTGTAACTTCATAATAGATGTCTGTTACTGATGGACGGATGTTGCAGAAACTGGAATATCAATTATTTTGTTCATCATGCTGTATGTGTATCTTGATGTGATCTTTTAGGCTCATAATCGAGTCTTTACTATAAATCAAGTGTTTCTAGACACTAAATTTACGTGGTGTTTTTTTTTTTATTTCTGAATAAGCGCAATATAATTGGAAAAGAGCATATAAAATCACTAGCAATCTTTATTAACCCTAACCCTACCAAATATGTCATAAATCCGAAGACCGGAGTCACGAAATCGCTTTTGGGATGCGGGAGGTACTGGGTTCGAGCCCAGGTGGAAACCCGATATTTTTTATTTGTAAATTTGTGTGGTAGGCCCTACTGCCCGATGTTATTAGAGCTAAAAATAATATTTTGACTTGCTAGCATTGCAATAATGTTGATAAAATGACATCTAATATAAATTATATTTCCTTGTCTGCACCCACTAACTTGTGTTAGCTGGCTACCGCATTGAGGCGGAACGATGCAGTTTTCTATTGCAGGTTAACCGGTGTTTCACCGCTAAAAATCCTTCATTTTGTAGGATAAATGGGGGTAAAATACCGAAAGAATCTTCACCTCCATTCTGGGGCAAATGCCAGAGAAGGTGATTTTCTATTGGGCTCTTTCAATCCCTTTTCCGGCATTTAACTGGTTAATGGTTTCAATAGGAAAACACTGTAATGACTATTTCAGCCGTCATACTCTCTGTAAATGTGAAAAAGTAAGTCTCTCATGCAACAAGCTATCTGAGGGGCAATTGCCGGATTTTTCCTCCACACACTCATCCACCCGAGTTGTAAGCAAAGAACAGAAATGGCCTGGTTGTAACTCTAGAAAAAAAAACCTTTTGATTAATCGACACAAGATAAAGATCTTCGCATTTGCTTTATAGGGCTGATATTTACTGATGATAAAAATTTCAGGTCATCACAAAAGACATGTGTCTGTTATGTCACACAGATCACCCACCTGTAATTAAGCCACAAGCAGAGGAGGTTTTCACAATATCCCACGATGCAATGCAACATTGTACAATATACCTGCAAATCCGATTCAACTCCTATACTTCTGTACAGGTTTCTAACGTTTTTGAGGTGTCAGCAATGTGGGTAAACACTGGGCTATTGTGAAAAGAAACACATCCCTGGAAAGATATGAATGAGTACTATTCAATGAAATCCTAAGAGCCCCTTGTCAAGAAAACCATTATTGCCTATTATATCTAAGTGTTTCAGAATAATGCATTGTGGGATATTCTGAAAACCTCCTCTGAGCCATAAGCATCTTGAATCAGGGGTGGAATTCCGGAAATTTCTTTTTAGAAAACAAGATAAGGGACAGCGTATAGTCATTATCAAAAAACTGTGGACAAAATGAGATATTGACTGATGATATAATTCCAGATCTCCACAAAAGACATGTGCCTCTTATGTCACACACATCACTCAACTATAATTGAGCCATATGCATCTTATATCAGAGATGTATTTATGTACAAACTTCATTTTGATAACAAGATAAGAGACAATCTAAGTAGATATAATCATTTTTCAGAACTGTGGACAAAATCAGACATTAACTGGTGATATAATTCCAGACCTTCACAAAAAAACACGTGCCTATGTCACACACATCACCCAACTCTAGTTGAGCCATAAGCATCTTATATCAGAGAGATTTCTGGAGAAAAAATCTTTCCAGATAACAAGATAATACTCCTGTTTTGGGTATGCTTGCTATAACCAACAACTGGATTTGCTCCCTTGAGGCTTGTCCCGGGTTTTCCCTGTTTTCAATTATTTCTATTCAATTCACTTTTAGGGGGGTGTTGGCGCAACAAGAAACAGCCCCTTGTGGCATGCCGTATGGGCTGCGAGATTAATGATAGTCTCAGGGTCCGTGTGTGTCATTTCCTGCCGGTGGTATGACGGCAGCCAATCAAAGTCGTCAACATGGGTCGCGCCTTTCTGGTTTTTATTCCGCCTCTTTTTCCATGTTTCCTCATACCTTGGCTGGTGCACAATTAGGCCACAACTTTGTGCGGCCGGCCGCAACCTGGCCACAGCCTTGATTTTCCAAGATGGTGACCGTAAGCTTGATTGTTCACCTCAAGATTATTGTAAAATATTCATTACATGTTTTGAAATATTTTAGAGGTGCATTATCAAGCCTACGGTTCCATCTTTGAAAATCAAGGCTGTGTGCTCAGCTCCTAAAGAATTCTTTTTTTTCCTTGCATTTTGCATAACTGTAGGTATATTGAATCCTGGTATTTTTTGCATCCCTCTCCCCTTACAAACACAGTAGTGTGTCATTGTACAACAACATCAACCCTATTAGAACCCTGTAAAATTTTGAGAAAAAATAAAGGGGGAAAATAAAGGAATAAGATAAAATCACAAAATATAGTAAATCATTTGAACGCATTATCATTACAACTTATATGATGACTGGATAACACCACATGATCAAATCAATCATATCAAACACCTAAAAAATCAGTCATTTATCAATCATTTGAACAAAATCTTTAATAACCACTCCGCCTACACAACCAATTCCTGACACGCCAATCTCGCTATTTACCGATGACACCAATGATAATCCCAATCAGTTGGCAGCCCCCTTGTAGCAGCTATAGTCACCATGTACACCGTGTTAGCACCTAGCAGCAGCATCTGGTGGCAATCTTACCCAATTAGTAGTGTTAGCCTGCAGATTGCATGGTGCTGTCATCTTCAATACTGACTCGCATACAGGTAGATTCTGCGTTATCTTGTGCAAGTCATCGTCGTAGAGGAACAGGAATATTTCAAATGTCATATAGGTATCGAGGTATGACATATGATAGATGGTTTGGTTGAGATGAGAGGTTTCATGATATGAAACTATACATGATACACCTTCAGAAGGCACCAACTGACTATATGTGGAATCAGAAAATTCATCATTGGTATATGTTGAGATGGAGTCAAGCTAATTGGGACACCTCGAGAGTAGCAAAAATATCCTGATTAACTGATTTTCCGGTTGTCTCGATTAAGCAAAATACAGAAATCGCCATAAGTGAGATGGTTTCACACTAAAATATACACTAAATTAATGATCTGACAAATAGTGGACACAGTGAAATTTAGAGACTTCTGGAATATAGATTGAGATTTTTGTTGAGATTTTCAACAGAATTTAGGATTGTGGTTTCAGATTTTTGTCCTGTATTTGCAATTTATCTTGCATAAAATTAACTTTATCATCATAATTTTTAGGGAATTTTCATCAAATTAACCCTAACCGCTAAAAAACTCACGCCAAAATGCGCCTAAGTCCAAATACGTCATAGACGCGGGTTGCATATGGGTGCTAGGTCATGGGTTCGAATCCTGGTGAAAACATGCTTTTTTTCTCCTATGACGTAATTGGACCAATGCAGGGTTAGGGTTAATGATGCTTAGCTGGATGTGCACTAACCCTAAACGCGAAAAAACTCACTTTCGCTCACTGCCAAAATATCACCAAAATGCGCCTAAGTCCAAATACGTCATAGACGCAGGGTTGCACATGGGGACAAAATCGCTGCCCGGGCAGCAGCCCCGTGGTGGCCTGCTAGTGGTGTGCCTCACTTGGGTAGTCAGAGGTCATGGGTTCGAATCCTGGTGAAAATATGCTTTTTTCTCCTATGACGTAGTTGGACTTAGGTAGAAAACGGAGCACCTTTCAATTCAGGGTTAGGGTTAATGCATTTTGCCAAAAATTATCCCGTTTATCAGAAGGAATATCCCGATTAACAGGTCAATTTTGTACATAAAGAAACGGTTCCCTGACTAAATACATCAATTAACCAAAAATCCCTTTTAAGAGGATCCCGATTAAGCAGCGTCGACTGTATTAACCATTGTCACCAAATGACACAATGTAAATCAAAGCTATGATGTGGTCATGGATTCTCCGTTGCGACAATATCATTGGCCTACATTTACCAATATAGCTTACAAAACCTAGCAATATGTTTTATCCACATCAAATGATACCCATTCATGAACTTGATCTCAACTGCTATGGTTACATAAGCCGAAGGAAGTTGCAACGCCGATGTGACATCGGCATGACACCAGTGAATGCCTGTGATGCCCGGTCGGTGACAGCAACCGGTGGTTATGTGACCATTACTGAAGACATTGTATAAAAGCCAAAAGGTCTTAACTCAGAATTAAATTCTTGCGGCATGCCTCCGGCATCTCGTAACCTCGCCGCAAAGTTATGTGACCATGGGTCGATTTCACTAACATTACGATGCATCGAAGCCAACGAAGGGTTCAGCTCGTAACTAAAACTAGACTTCACAAAGCACAAAGACGTGAAAACCTTTCGTATGTGTTCACTGCATCGTAAGATACATGAATTATGCATTAAAAAAATCAAACCCTTTGTTAACGTTGCGTGGGGTCAAGAGGTGGTCGTAGCTAACGATGGGTTCTGGTCTTACGATGGGTTAACGATGCATTTTAACGTTAGTGAAATCGACCCCAGGGTATTAGGCTCACATCTAACATGCTTGCTCACTCAAGATACATATCATAAAGATATTCACTCATGCATATTCACTCCCTGGGGGAGAGCAAAACAATGGGGATATGCCTCAAATTCGGGTAGCAAAATTTGGTATTTTAATCAGTAGTTTTTACTCGCAAAATATGGTATTTTGATTTGGTTAGCGCCAAATGACACAAATCATAGCATTTATTCTCTAAACTTTAAAAATTTGTGCCAAACAGCACAAATTTTGGCCAAAACATGTGATTTTTGAATAAATTTGACTCAAAATTTAAGAGATTTGGTATATGGACGGTAGGGTCTCTTTTTCTTGAAAATTGGTATTTGGATGGGTGGTTTTTCATATTTTTCAGAGGCATGTAACTACCAAAACCAAATATGAGAACCCCCCCCACGATTCACATAGAATAAGAGTGAATGAATCATATGCAAGCATCTATTACAGAAGGCTTCATATTAACATGATCATCAGGAATTCTCCATCAATTTCAAATCAATGACAAATCTTTGATATATTTTTTCTAAAGTGAATCTCCATCCAAATCTTCACTTAATAAGTAGATGTAAATGAAGGCATGTGCTGAATCTTCGTCCAATTCTATTGTTGGCGAGTTGGATCTGCACTTAGAGGGCGCTTGATCTGTACCTTATTCTTTACAATGCAATGTGAATAAGGGGAGAATCTTTGCGTTGGATGTTCAAGACCAAAAGTGAATACGAATATTGACTTGAGAAGGGTAGATAGACTCAATCAATTCCATCAATGTTTGAAATCAAATCAAATGACATTTTGAAGTTTTTTTCTTTTTCTGTATGTAGCCAAATATTGGAATTGATAATTCTGTAAATCCTTTATAATAATTGACTGAATCATCTAAAAATGCAAAATGACATACATATTTTTACACTTACTACAGAGTGCATATTTTCAACATATTGTCGCGCTTTTCAACCTACATTTTTGTGGGACGTTTCCACACAGAGACCCACTTCTTGAGATAATCTGTCATCACCACCCTATTTGACTTATTGGTAAGATCCATACCTACTGTACGTAGCTGACAGATCAGTTTATATGCACCCCTCCAACATTCTCAGTGATTAATTGGAAGGATTGACTTCTGAACTTGATTGATATCAAAGTATCAAACTTTTGAAGTGCTGCATGAACACAGATCACTTTGTTTTTTTATAAGTTTTGTCCTAGTCACTTAATTGTTTGGCTATAAAATGGGACGGCCTGTATTTCCAAAGGTTGGGTTGCCCATCTCTCTCTTTCAAAGTAAACAGCCTCTGCTATTTCAACTTTTGCTGTGAAGGGATCACAATTCCTTCACTCAAACCAGTTACCTGTATACCAACGATATAATGCCAGTACTTTTTTGGTCATGAAGAGCACATCTGAAACTCGATATCTTGCTCATGAACACATGTGTCACTCAGTGGATTGGAACCCATGACCATGTCCAACAATTAAGGTTGACCATGTCTGACTTGACTGAGTAGAAAGAAATTGGTTGAACTGTAACTAATCACAGATCACCTTTTAAACCCTTCCAACAGGCTTGTTGAACTAATAAAACAATCTGAAGCCAAGAAGGCTTAACCAAGAATAAAGAAATCATTAACTCTGATACTTTTCCCATATACTGACATTTTCTCTGATCTTAGGCTGTGATCACAGAAGTATACAGTATACAGTATTCGCTATACGCTATTGGATGGCTATATTTTTATACAGGCACGGCGAGCTATATGTTTTTTCGAATAGTGCCCTCTTATGTGACCGGGTAGCATCAAATTCATGTGTTCGATTGAATCTATACGCGTGCCCAGGTGAAATCGTGCACCGTATACCCGAATAGTATAGTTCTATGTGATCGCAGCCTCATAGGACAAATTCAGGTATTTGACTTGACTTGACTTGACTTGACTTGACTTGACTTGACCTGACCTGACCTGACCTGACCTGACTTGACTTGACTACAGGGCTCAAATTAAGCTAAGTCCACCAAGGCCTCATGGCATTGAGTGCTCTTTTACTTGGTCTTGGGGATGCATAGGTACTGCTTCAGATTTGGAATTTTTGAGCACTAAATGGTCTATGTGCAAATAGGTTTACTTGATGGCCTTGAAATAGTCACCTCCCAAAATTCCTAATTTGAGCCCTAAATGTTTAAAATCAAAGAAATCATTAATGCTAACTGAACACACGGATCATACAGCCATTGCTCTCAGCAACCGACCCTAGTCACAAAAAGATAAAGAGAAAAATAGAGTAGGAAAGTACCCAATTTTACTCAGGTTGGGTGCTTTTTGAGAAAAATGGTGAAAATGCAACCAAATTTGGCACTTTGGGTATGCTTTAAAAAATCAATTAAAAAAACTTAAATTTTATGACCGTCTCAACTGTTCTAGAAATTCCATGTGAGGTCAACACAACAATACATTTTTGGCCTTATGTATACGCAGAATGTACAAGTGGTAAAATGGATGGAACTCTCTGCCAGAGATGCCACATTTCAGAATAAATTCTGAATTCAGAATTTTTCAATTGGTTTAAGCCTAAATTCAGATCTTTTTATTAGTTGTTTCGTGTACAAAGGTATAAGGCACTTTCGGTTTCTCACATTTTTTCGAAGTATTTCAGATTTTTTGAACACCAATGAGTGGCATCTCTGGAGTCTGTAAATTTATGAATAGCTTGGATGCAGATAAATGTATCTTCATGATATTAGATTATCATGTAGCCATGATATTAGATTATCATGTAGCCACTGAGATGACTTAAACAAGGTCATAGCTTAACCTGACCTTACATAAAAAAGTATGACTTGACTTATTAGGCCTATGGTTCAAGGTCATCTGCACTTTGAAAAAATGGGAAGTATTTCATAATTGCAATGTGTGCTCATAAATCGCAGTCCCAATACTAATGACAGACATCCTTATACCAGGTGTACATATGGCTCTAACACAGGTCCAGGAGCTCAACGTCAGAAAACCACTAATCATGACAGTTACGGGTTAGCAAGCTTAATTTAGCAAAATGCCAATGCCTGATGGCATATTATGTGATCGCCACTTGACACACTTAATTAAAACTTGGAAGGTGTTATAAAGAGCTCAGGGAGTGTTAAAGGCTTAAACATATAGGGCAATTGGGAAGATCTGAATTAACTTTATCATAATTAATATACCATAATTTAATTGGAATACTTATAGACTTAACAATAGCTCAACCAATAATAATTAAGGAATTTTTCTTGAAAAATACGAGGACATGATGCCATAGTTAAGTATGGCATTTCTGAGGTCTTTTCCTCAAGGCAACGCCTACACCCTGGACAAAATTGAGTACAAAAATAGTACAACATTCCTCAGGTGCACATTTGGAACACAATTATAGTACAGTTTTAGTACAAATATAGTACAAATTTGTGTACTATAAATGTACTCAAATTGTACTTAAATGATGTTCCAAATGTGCACCTTAGGAATGTTGTACTATTTTTGTACTTGATTTTGTCCAGGGCAAGCAAACAGCATTAGACAAGGTTCAAGGTCTGACCCAGGTTTTGAGGACAAAATGGCTTAAAATCCAAGTTTCTTGTTTTAAGAAAAAACATACTTTTTCTAAGGTGTAATTTTGTGCAGAATCTGAATCTGAAAACAGAAATACAAAAAATTCAACCGTTTTCCAGTTACGAAGAAAAGTGTAGACGGGGGTTATTTTATCGGGATTTAAAATGATGAGAAATTGATTGCTTGCAGTCATATAAACATGTTAAATGAAACACTGGGACATATTTTTGAGAATGAAGCTACTTTAATGAGGACCTATTTGTGAAATAAGAGTGTAACACATTTGAAATCATTAAAATGTACTCAGAATTCAAAATATTGATGTTTTTCTGGCGATTGCGCAATAACGCGAATAGCTAAAAACTGTTGATTTTGGATGATTATCTCGTTAAAAAAAAAATTCTCAAAAAATGAGCAATTTGACTTAAAATTAATTACCACAACCATGTTCACAATTGTTATTGGTATAAACGATTAAATTTTGAAGTATGTCGGTTGTCCGGTTTTTTCGGTAAGACTGACGAAAGTGGCCAATTTTGACGAAAATTTGAGACCCGAAACTCGTTAAAAAAGAATTTTCAGAAAAATTACTAAGTTTATCAAAAATTAAAGTACAAACCTATATAGTACTTTGCTATGTGCATAATCGATTAAATGTTCAGGTCTGCAGCTTCTTTTGTTCTCTTACACCAAGTTTCGTAAATTCCCGGAATTTTTTCACAACTCAAAATTTTAAGGGGTGGGGGTAATATTTTTAACATTTTCAAATATTTTCTAGTCTTCTAGTGAACAAAATTTGGTATTGACTTCTTCCTTATTAAATTCTGCATGCAATGAGTGGTGAATGAAGCTTCTATGACCTTCCTATGGAAAGATACCATAACTAAAAATTCATTTCTTGCCAAAAACAGTGATTTTTTGCATACCTTTTGTCACATCAAACTTCATTTTTTAATGCCGCCCATACAAAAATAATGAAATAAAGTATAAAAACAATTGGTTAATTTATTTTTTATAACCATCCTGCACTAATTAATTAGCAAAAGAGGCTTCTCCAGTGCATATTTTTGAGTGTATGGGTATTTCAAGTCAGATACTGAAAATTTTTGTCACCCAAAAACGCCTATTTTTTTGTCAAAATCGGCCAAAAATTCGAAAATTACAGTTTTCTGATAAATTTGAGAGACTCGTAACTGTGAAAATATTAAAATACAGGTTATTTTACTTAAGAAAAGTCTCATTCAAACATTTTTAAAGCTTATCTTCACCACTAAATAATTTTTTCACACCGATGTCTGCCAAACCTGGGTCAAACTCTGAACCTTGTCATTATGGCACAGTTTTAGTGCTCATATATAACAATTCTTTCAAAGTAAATTGAAGTGCTTTAACCCTCAAAGAGCCTGGCTTTTTTTACCAACCGATTGACGAAACATCAAGTGTAGGGTACTGGTGGATAGCTAGGACCCTCATGAGTCCATTGGTACCAAAATATTGAAATCAGACCTTGTATGACGTCACAGTGACGTCATAAGTGACGTCGCGTCGAAAAACGCGAAAATCACCCAAAATCATGGTTTTTCGCTATTTTTTCGAGCAAAAGTTGCAATTTTTATCAATTATGTGGTCAAAGGGCATGTTCTTACTCCAAATAAATCAAATAAATATAATAAAACATAGTGGAAGTTTACCATAAAAACAAAAAACACGATTTGTATGTAATTTGCATTGAAAATCAGTTTTTGGTCAGTTTTTCATTTGACCCAGCATGCCATTATGGAACGCCACGTCCTAACCCTAGGTCCGATTTTCACAAAAATGGTCTTAAAATAAGCGCAAGGCTTTAAGGAAAAAAGTCAAGAAGTTTCAGCACGAAAAAATAACAACCGGCGGAGGTATAAAAAAAAAATCGGAGGGGGGGGGGGGGATTCTGCCCCCCCCCCCCCGGCTCTTTTAGGGTTAAACTCTTGGTAGCAAAATTCAGAATGCCATCTATGAAATTCCTTACGAGAGCTTTAAATTTGCACTGCATAATAGTAAAATGTCGACATATACTCTCCGCGCAATACAAAATTTTCACATGACCACATTTTATATTAAACAAATCTTGAATATAACATATTTTTCAGATGGCAGATGCAAGTAAAATAGTTATCAACATCAATTATAGATCGATTTTCTTTATTCGGGCATGTGACGTGACGTGTAATACCGTGAATATGGCGGATTGCTTAAGGGGTGTAAGCACGTTACTCAATGTAACTTTTTTGCAAGTTTATTTTGTACCACACCTTTTTAACAAAGTGCTTAAAGTTAATAAAAGTATACATTTCCAGAAAGGAATTTTCACATGATGGTGATGTTGATTTTTGACCAAAAATCACATATTTGAGAAAATCACAAAAAACACATCTTTTGGCCATTTGGGCTTCGGGACAAGCTAAAAATAACATTTTTTAAAAGAATGACCTTTGAATTGGAATTTTAATTTTAAACACCCACTCGGATGTTGCGTCATTTTTACTTTTTTGGATTTTTTGCAAATTTTTTGATTTTCATGCCAAATAAGGTCAAAAATTCACTTTTTTCCATTTTTGGTCATTTTTTTACCAAATGACCTCTAGGATATTCTTAATAACTGATACATTCAATATTATCAATGTGACAAAAAACTCAGAGCATCACGTGTGCTGAACCATCACAAGAATCTTTGAAAGTGACTACAACAAGTGCAAAACGATATCGATTGCGTGACCAAATTTCCCACCATGTTCTATAGTGTAAATCTGTATTTAACTAATCTTGACAATTGCCTGTCACTTGAAAATATGTTGCAATCTGTTCGCTGCCGATGTATCCATTGATACATAATCGTAATCAGACCCTAATATGATCATCTAAGTCATTGCAATACATGAGTCAAGTTTATGACTATAGATCTGTTCATAGCACTGCAGTGCGATGGCACTATAGTCAAATACATTGTAACTTGTATTGTATCAATGTGCAGAAAGGTACAGTAAAAAGTAGTTGATATGTAGGAAATTTACCAAGAATGCACTGCAATCGCTACATATGAATGCACTTTCAAGCAGAGTCAAACTGTAGTGAAAATGATAACTATAAAGTCATAATCAAGAACCGATTTTGTTTGTATAAATGCTAATTTCATTTCAAGTTGCAAGTGTACTGATCTCAAGTCGCATGTGAGTGAAAGAAAGTTGTATCTGCAATGACTGCTAAAAGTTATATTTATATCTAAAGTGCCTTGTCACAAGAAACTGAAAAATTGCTCAAAATGTCCCTGCCATATGTCAATGGCTCTTGCAATGATTCTTCAGGTGACATTGTCACCTGGTGTCTTCTGAAGAATCATTTCAAGAGCCACTGACCCAAGACTTGACATTCCACAAAGGGTCAACATCGACTTCCAAACTGCCTCCAGTCTCCTCTATTAGATGCCAGGTGGCCTGCAGCTGTAAAGTTGGTGATGCTGTTGTCATCACAAAACTGCCTCATACTTAACGACTTTTTCTCTGATCTTCCTCTTGATCTTCAGACCTCTATGTGACCTATATTAGGTATTGCTCGTTTGCCATCCTCTTCATATGACCAGAATATTTGAATTTCTTGATCGTGATGGTTGAAATAGGGTCTTGAGTGTAGTTGATCCTTTCCCTGATGACAGGGTTTCTGACTCATGTCTCTTTCATAAGCATGACATTTGAAGAGCTACACCTTTACTGGTCTCCTTTCTTCATGTCCACATTTCACAACTGTATGATGCAATTGACAGAATTAAGACTCTGTATAGTTTGGTTGCATATCTGATGTCACAAGAATTCCACATTGAATACAGTTTGTGCATTGCCCCATTGCTAATCTGATTGACACGAGTCAGAAACACTGACATCAGGGAAAGGATCAACCACACTCAAGACCCTATTTCAACCATCACGATCAAGAAATTGAAGAGGCCTATGTTTATAGGGTATTTTGGAGTTGTGATTTTGAAGTTAAAAGCTATGGTAACCCATCTTTGGGGTGTTAGAAGACACCATGTACCCATGTCGCAAATTGGATCACCATTGAGTGTTGTGGCACCCTGTATTGTCCTACTTTATCTTTGCCAAAAACATATGTCTCTGACGAGTTATACCTTTTATCTACCATTTTAAGCTTGTGGCACTACAATGTTGGTGCAAGAAAACCCCACATCCGCGGATGTTGACCTTATTTGCCTATATAACTTTAGTCAAGTTAGAATGCAGAGTTGGGTTCATCTTTTATACCACAGAAACTCTGCTGTGGTAGGAATGATTTGGTGGGCATAACTCAGTTTGACCAAAATGGTGGAGTTGGGCTGTTCTTGTACTGGCATATTCAAATGTTCTTCATACTTCACGGTTTTCTGATATTACTCTTCCCAGAAGAATGAAGTTTTTGACCTCATTCAAAGATTTTTCATCAATTTCTATGTCCATCAATTGAGACTTCTTTTTTATTACTTGCACTTCAGTTTTGCTGTTGTTGATTGTCAATCTACACTTCTTGTTGAATAAATCGACAAGTAGATTTTCCTTGGAATTTTATTTCTTCATGAGGAAATATCTAAAATATCACCACATTTTACTGCATGTTTCAATATCACCCCATTCTTCCCTACAAGATACAAACAACTACATTAAGATTTTTCCAAAACCCTTTCCCTCTTGTAGCAGTGTAAAGTGTCAGGCTGCTATTTATAGCTCCATAACAGCTGATACAAGATGGAAAACTTCATGAAGACTTCCTGTGATGCATAACAGACGAGGAAATGTGAAGGAGACTCGCGCTGGCGCTGGTTTGACGATCTTGTATTGTCACTGTTAATGAGACTTTTTTGTAAATGTTCAATACCAATGTTGCTTCTGTCAATTAGTGTTGTGGCAAACAAGATAAGCCACCTTGCAGTCTTTTGTAAGGTGGCAGGTTATATAAATTATTTCACTTGCACATAATGGTCAACTTTGTAACTCATCTGAAAAGGGGGCACTGAACTTTGAAAATGGTACATGTAGGTGTGTTCAGTGTGAAACGTCTGACGGACTGATTTAAAGCAAAAAAAATGGGCCTTTGAAACTAATTTTAAATTTGAGGTCTGGTGAGATGGAATTTGAAGTAGTCTTCGGAGCTGATGATTTTCATTTTTTTAAAACTAATATCTGTTACTTAAAGTTGTATCTTTCCTCAAAAAGGAATCTACAGAACTGAATCATTTTAAAAATGCATCTATAAAAATCAGGAATCAGGTAAATAATATAAGGGGTTCTTGATTGTCTGAGACATGACATGAATCCTGCTCATATATGAGAGCACCCCCACCAGCAACCCCCTCCTCCTCCTCCTTCTCCTCCAGGTTTCATCAAGAGGGATGCAGCTAAATCTCCAAGTCAATTTTGTGGAAGATGGAACATCTATAATGCTGGTTTCATACTTATTGCAGCTTTACAGCTCTATAGCTTTGCATCTCTGTCGCTTAATTCGTTTCACACTTTTGTAGCTTTGCAGTTTTGTCGTTTTGCAGCTTTGCCGCTTTGAAAGTTGAATTCATTTCAACTCGAAAAATATCTTGCCGCATGACAAAATTTTGCCAATATCGGTTATCTCAGCGATAAGTAGCTTTGCCGCTACGACAACCGGAAGCGAAAAGTTTTTGCAAAAAATATGTCATGCAGCAACAAAACCTTCAAAACTACACGAGAATGAAAGCAGCAGAACTTAAGTGCAAAATTGGCTAAAAAACAGAACTTGACAATCCTGCTATTTTTTTGGTAAAAACAATAGAGGACTTAAAGCTGAATTCATACTCGAAACGCAATGCGTTGCGTTTCCGATAATTTTCACGGCAAACGGCACCGCAAATGAATTCACACTCAAAACGCAAACGGACTGCGTCAGCCGATTACATGAAAACGCAATGGAAAGTTCAGCTTTTCTCAACTCGATTTGCGTTGCCGCAAGTGGTGTTGCGTTTTGATATCGATTGATCGGAACTTCTCAAATCGTTGACTGCACATGCTCGGTGCGTCGTGCGTTTGCGTTTGCGTCGAGTATGAATTCAGCTTAAGTCAGATGTGAAATTCCATGCAAACCTGCCACCTTTGGTGAAGACACTCTAAGGCCCAAAAAATAAATTGTTTAGTTGTCCTCCACAATTTTTTTGAGCAAGTGCGGGCGGGCGGATTTTTTTTTTCAAATGAAAGTCAAAGCTACACCAAATTATAGCCTCTATACAGATGCAAATAAGTCTACTGTACCAAAAAATATCTTTATACAAGTTTAAACACAGTATTAAAATGCAAACAAAATGAAAACAACAACTTTAAAAAAAATATTTTCAAAAAATCAAAATTCTCAAAGAAAAAAAACTTTTTTGGAAATCTGAAAATTAGGCGTGGTATACCTTTGTACAGTAAAAACTTTTTTCCAGTTTCGAAAAATAGCAGCAGGCTTTGGAGGACAACCAAACAAATTTTTTTAGGCCTAAGCATAGTGTCCATGCAACCTCCATGGTTTTAGGTAGATTTGTTTTTACCTGTGACACTGCATATTGTTCCATGCGTAACCTCAATGGTGCATGTCGTCCCTGTAATCTTTGTAGGTATGCCATCTCTTGTGCTTGCTTGTTTTCCAAGAACTGTGAAAATTAAAAGAAAAAAGAAAAAAAAACAATATTAAAACCAACTCTCAATTACAAGCCATCAACATTTTTGAGTAAGACACGTCACAACCATTTGAAGCGTATTGTTCCAATAGCAACAAAACAGTTTCAATTACCCCGTCGATATTGATCTAATTATAATGACTGTTAGCCATGTGATTGGTTACACCTCTGCCGCGCCCCTATTATGATGTCATCATTACCGTACTCTAATTGTGCAATGCAAACCCATAGAAAAAATAATGATAAATTTATTTTTACAAGATTAGGAAAACTTTCAGTCAATGCTTTATAAACTTAGTCAAATAATCATGTTGAGAC
>JXSR01S045325.1:1622-12161 GCA_000969725.1 Ophiothrix spiculata
CCCCCCCGGGAGCATGGGTAAGACGGATATGCCCTGTAATGCCCTAGCTGTGTCATGTGTCCATCCACCAGTATCGTCAGTAACTTTTCCGTGAGAGAAAAAATAGTTCTCAACAAAAAAGTCAAAATAAAAAAGTACAGTGGAGTTGATCATTAACTCCAACGGATTTAGTATTTACAAACATTGGTTTATATTATATAAACTAAACAGATTTGGTTTGATTTTCACTTTAACATCGAGGTCAATGGATGGATTAATTTTATTCGAAATCAATTCATTCCCCCCTGCTTCTAGGTATATATAAAGATGTATGCAGTTTCTTATCTGTTTACAAGGATAGGCTCATTTGCAATGTCACAAGTTGAACTAATCTCTTACCGTTTACTAGGATATGTAATGGCTACATCTGACATTCTGGAAAGCGGTGTTGTTGCTTGCATATAACTCCATCCTTTTCCTGTATATTGATAAAAAGGAGGAAAACACCTTTTCAAGTGCTCAACACAAAAGTCACTTGGTGCTTAACAAACTTACAGAAACAAACTCAAACAAAGCTTTAAAAATAAAGCTGATCTGTGAACTGGTATAACTGGCACGAACAAACACAACCCAAAATAGTGGATTAATTTAAAGGTATATTCATTCCCCCTGCTTCTAGGTATTCAATTCAATTCATTCAATTCATCAGACTTTATTCCATAATATATACATGTAAAATATAAACAAACAAGATAAAAATACAAAGACAATTATGGAGGAGGAGTCAAAAGGCCAGTGTAGGCCAGAGAGGACAACCCCTTGATTATAAGTGTTCAAGGAGTTACCATGGAGACCGGCCCATGGTCAAAAGGTAGACATGAGCTGGAAGATAGTAACTCCCGGAAAACTTGCAACATTATGTTACTACATGCAATTGTACAGAAAAAAGGAAAAAAGAAACAAAACAATACAATATAAACAAAGCTCCAAAAACTCAAATTTGTTCATAACTAGATAACAAATATTTTTTGTACTGATTTCTAAAATGTCTTGACGAAAAAGAATTGTTGATCCTATTATCAAGTGAATTCCAAATTATTGGCCCCTGGGTTCTAACAGAGTGATCTGAAGAAGATCAAGCATTTCTTGTTTGTTAGAAATTTTCTTTGTTTCTTGTTTGGTAATTATGGATGTCAGATCTAGTGATGAAAAAGTTTTTGAAACCAGTTGGTAGTTGATTGTTCGAGTACTTGTACATGAAAAGCGCAGTTTCAAGTTTGAACATATCATATACATTAAGAATATTATTACTTACAAATAAAGGTGCTGTATGGCTTCTATAATGACTTTTGGAAATAGTTCGTACTGCCCATTTTTGTAACTTTTTTTTGCACGAACATCCCCAAACAAGAAAACCGTAACTAATGTATGGAAGTACTAATGAGCAATACAAAGTATATAATATTCGTTTGGGAATAAAATGTTTTATCTTTTTCATAACGCCGATATTGCATGATATTTTCTTTGCAACATTATCAATGTGATTTTTCCAAGTTAAGTTTTCATAAATTGTTATTCCCAAAAATGTGGTTGTTTTTACACGAGAAAGCTCAGATCCATCAAGGACAATATTATATGCATTTACAATTGTTTCGTTCTGAGTAGCATCTGTATCTAGCTCACAATTTGTCATCCCATCATCATAAAGTTTGTTTTGCTGGCATTAACAGAAAGTTTATTGGCTTTAAACCAGTTACTTACTTCAAGGAGTTCTCTATTTATAAGAGGTATTTTACTTAATATGTCCTTGTGGGAATACAATATCGTGGTGTCGTCAGCAAATAATATAAAATAAGAATATTAGACGTTTCTGTAATATCGTTAATATGTAATATAAATAACAGAGGCCCCAGGATTGAACCCTGTGGGACACCACACAATATGTTTTGTTGATCGGAACTATTTGAATTAATTTTAACAAATTGTTTTCTATTGCTTAAATAACTTTTAAACCATTGATATACAACACCTCTGAAACCATGATAATCCATTTTATAGAGAAGAGTGCTATGATCAATAGTGTCAAATGCTTTGGATAAGTCTAAAAATATGCCAATAGATGTTTCTTTTCTTTCAACAGCGTTTTTAATTTTATCAACAACTTGCATAATAGCCATGGACGTTGAATGATTGGCCCTAAAACCATATTGATGTTTGTTCAAAATTTTGTGAGAGTCAATGTACTCAATGCATCTATTAAATACCAGACGTTCAAGAATTTTCAAAAAACACAGAAGAACTGATACGGGTCTATAATTCGAAAATTCTTCAACATCATTTTTTTTTATAAAAAGGTATTACTTTAGCAATTTTCAGATCTTTGGGAACTATTCCTGTTGATATCGATTCATTAAATAAAATGGTCAGAGGTGTGGCTATTTCATTGGCTACTTTTTAACAATTAGGTTTCCGATATCATCATGCCCAGCACTTTTATGTTGTTTAAATTTATGAATAATTTTAATAATCTCAGTTTCTACAATTGGTTTCATAAACATGCAACTATTCATTGGATCTTTCAAGTAGTCAAAAAACTTTTTTCCATATATAAAGATGTATGCAGTTTCTTATCTGTTTACAAGGATAGGCTCATTTGCAATGTCACAAGTTGAACTAATCTCTTACCGTTACTAGGATATGTAATGGCTACATCTGACATTCTGGAAAGCGGTGTTGTTGCTTGCATATAACTCAATGATAATATCATGATTTGCTGCATATTGTGGGTCTTTGCAAATCTTGGAAGCCTTTCCTATGTTTGGTCACCTTGATTTTTTGCTAGCAAGCCATGGTTCAAAAATAACAAGATTATTTTTAATATCTTAAATGGTGTAAGTTATACGTGTATGACACAGATATACCTAAGTATTTTAGCCAATATAGAAGTTGTGCGTATGGCACAGTTCACCATAACCCTAACCTTTGTTATTTAATCTGATGCTATGTTAAATCCATTAATTTGTGTATACACTTTGTAAATTTGCATGTAAAGGGTTCAACTACTTTTGAGTTTGAATGGTCTTAGGGCGTAGGTAACGTGTTCATATCTTTGGTTCTTAGTCAATTGGTAAAATAAACTTCAACTTCTATTGATAAAGACTCTGAAACTCTTCAAGGTCGAAAATCTTGATTTCTGGCACAACTTTATGCGGTGCATGGTCACAACCCGTCGTACGTACTGTCTGTGTGCAAAAATGTAGGCAAAATTGTGCGACACATACGTTGTAGGTACCGATTCCTTACAAATTTTGGAGCATGTAGACACGATGTAGCAGTTTTGGTACATGAGGAGCTTTCTCTGTGTGCTGGCTACATTTGGGCTACCGTTTAAACATCGGTATGTTCTGCATGTGCTCAGTGCTGACAATGTGCGCACAACGTAATACAACATGCATTTTTTGACATTTTTCCCACAGCCACTTGCTCTGCAGAACATGCAATTAGCACATGCATGATGTCGGTACGTGCTAAGTTGGAAACATGCACTTAGCACGTACCAACATCGTGCATGTGTCTCACATGTAGGTATGTATTCCTTGAAATAACATGGTAGTCGCAAGTTATACCATCAACATGTGTCCTCCCAATGTCTTACTGCATCTTCTCCACGTTTTTAGACAAAAATGTAGAGAACGTGGCCTCGCAAGAAAAAACAATTTAGTAATTTGTTTCTATTGTATGTATGTTTTTTCTAGGCATGGGTGTCCGAGATTCAAGAATATGCCAATGATGATGTAGTAGTCATGTTGCTTGGAAACAAATCAGATATGGTTTCAGAAAGAGTTGTCAAGAAAGAGGAAGGAGAAAAACTTGCAAAGGTATGTAATCTGTCATACATAGTAAAAATGCAGTATGTGCATTGCAGATGCATTGCAAGCTATTTCCCTCGGAGAAATCCTGCACAAATGAGCAGATGATTAATTTTCTTCCATAACTTAAGGCAGTATCTACTATATCAAATATATGTATATACAACTTTTTTGCATGGGGATAAATTGGAGTGAAATGTTATGCTTCATGGAAGTATATGTCTGTTTTGCTTTATAAATACACATACTGCATTTTTACTTAAAAGGGCAGAAATCTGTCATAGTCAACTTTGGAGGTAAATTCTCACCTGGAATATTGGCATATGATATCAAAGGGAATGCCAATGACGATGTTGTCATGTAATTTGACAACAAATCAGTCATGGTATCAGAACATTTGTTACAAAACAGGAAGCAGTAAAACTTTCAAAGGTGTGTCAGAGATATACTTAGTGGGGAAACATGTGCCCCAAGTTTCCACTGTAGTTTCTTCTTATATATCAGTTGATAAATTGCACCATGGGAGCATTGTGTAGAACTAAATCATGTAGCAAATTAATTTTCTATGGATCAATGATATACATCAGCTTTGCCTATGGGACATAGTTTTATAATCAACCATGATTCTATGTTGTTCAGCTCTGTTAACAATATAAAAAGTGTTTTTTAATTAGATCATTCCTCCCTTGATAGTTCTCAAGTGTAGAACAAAATTAATGTTGTTGCTTATTAAAGGTACTGGCCTGGATTCTGCTTACTACCTTTTTACCTACATATTTTTACTTGAAAATTGAGGGATATTGGAGAAAACTGCAATTTTTTACCAACTTTAATTTTTGTCTCCAGAGGCAAAAAATGTTGTGAAAACAGTGTTTCTAGTTTTTAATCTTAAAATATCTTGTATCTACACCTGTGATGGGCAAACAAATTATTTTTGATGCTTCTAAACAAGAAATTTTCATTCAAATATATTATTATCATTATATTATTTAACATGCTGTAATTGGTTTCACGAATTGAGTAACATATGTAGTTTGACAAGTGCCATGTTTTCATAGGACAGGTGGTGACCAAAAATCTCATTCTGAAGGTTCCTTTGATATAAATGTTAGTGTGACCACAAAACATGATCAATCAAGTTAAGATTGTTCACAGGTACTGATGATATCAATCTTAATTTGCAGGTACTATTTTAACTTGATAACATATTGATTCATGGAAGAGAGAGCACTATTGACATTGTTGTTACTCAACTCAAAACCAGCAGAAACATAACTTGGTTTATGACACGTTTTCAAGTTGAAAATTGCTGGTTATTTTAAGTACTTAAATAAATGATTTATTTGGAATGTCTGGAAATACTTACATTGTCAAGATTTAATTAGACAATAATAACTGTGCACCATCTTTTTTGAGGTCATTGTGTGAATTCTGAGGTGATTGTTTTGGACCGAGGTATTTTTTTAAGGGAGCGCATCTCCAGAAGAAAAATACTGAGGTCCAAAACAATCACCGACGAATTCACACAATGACTGAAAAATAGATGGTGCAAAGTTATTATTGTCATTAATAATCGCTCTTTTGACATTTGTAATGCCTTTTATGTATAATTTTATGAAGAAATACTTTATTTAACATATTTCTTACTTAAAGGTCTTCTTTTCCTATAAGATAATTTTGATCAGTCCATGCATGACGATCATCACTTAATTTATGATAAACACGCGTGTATGGGGTGCATACGCGCACTTGATGGGTGTTTTATGAGAAAGCGCATCAAGCGCTAATGACATCACATACGCAGGTCATTATGAAAAGTCATTGTTACCTGATAATGACCGCGCAGTTGTTTACGTAAAAGTAGAAATAATCTTAATAGATTGGATCGCGCTATTACGCAGGTTATAAATGTTTTTAAGTAAGGCTGTAAGTAATGCTATCTAATTTGTTTGGTTTGAAATGATTTTTTTTTTAATTCTTCAGGACCATGGTATAGCATACATGGAGACTAGTGCCAAATCAGGACTCAATGTGGACCTGTCATTTGTTGCAGTCGCAAAGTAAGTCAAGCAGGCCTAAACACGTAGAGATTAGACATGTCTAGATATAATGTCCTAGTGTACATGGAATAGCAGGAT
The DNA here is from genome assembly GCA_000969725.1 of Ophiothrix spiculata. Lineage (NCBI taxonomy): Eukaryota > Metazoa > Echinodermata > Ophiuroidea > Amphilepidida > Ophiotrichidae > Ophiothrix > Ophiothrix spiculata. The sequence goes on from JXSR01S045325.1 coordinate 7,609, forward strand.
GTTTTCAGTCCATATAACGTTATTGTAATGTCCTAGTGTATGTATGTGACCAAAATTGTCCATCACCAACAACAGGAATTATAACCAAAAAAACATATTGCCAAACTATTTCTACAATAAGAAGTTGTTTGCTTGCCCTCAACGAACCAACCTAATTTTGGAAATCAGGAAAAGGATGTTCCTATTTACTATATTCATTTAGCAATTCCTGAAAAAGTGTTTTTTTCTTTTTAAATTTTTAATCAGAAAAATGTATTCAAGAGTTTGTATTGAATATTTAATTGTTTTGTAATTTACATCGAATCATTTTGACACCAAAATGATCTTTTAATGTAATATTCTGAGCCATGATTGATAAAGAATTTAATAATGAAAACATTATAAATCCTGACCAATCCACCCTACTGTCCAAAGTCAAGGGGAGCATGGCCGAGCGGTTAGAGCACTGGTCTCGTAATACAGAGATTGTGGGTTAGAGCCCCGGGCCGGGCGCTTTTCGTCTCCTTGTTTCCTTGGGCAAGAAACTTTACTCTACTTGCTCCGTGGTCGGACAGTCACGTAAAGCCGTGGGTCCCCTGTGCGAATGCTCCTTCATGAGGCGCTGCATATAGTGTATACCTGGTGAGTCTATTAAGGGCAAGCAAACAACTATTTTTCCTATATCAATCTTAATCTTGATGAGCCAGTTCACCCTTTTACAGTTATTATATTCACACGCCAAATTTCTTAAGAAAGCATGATATAGTCTTTCTTAGTATAAATTAAGTTTTCCCATTCCCTGTAAATTGGAAAGACTATAGTAATCTTGGTTAAGAGTGTTTTTGTTTTCTAAGAAATTGAAAATTCACCTGCACAACCATACAACTCATCCTTTATAGGACTGAGCACTATCATGGGCCAATGGCTTGATGCCCATGTAAAAACTTTATTTCTTCTCACAAAATATGAAATATTTTGTCTGTCATGTATAAATTAGCTTAATAAATTTTGCACTGGAAATATGATCAGTACATGTGCAAAAAAATTGCTGTCCAATTCAGCATACAATGAATCCGTACCATTTCACTCACAACATGAAAAGCGCATTTATTAAGCCATAATAACTGAGCATGCATATAACAACTGTAAAAAGGTGAATCCAAGTTTCTGGTCGAGTCATCCGTACCATACTCTTTTACTAAGGAAATGACCAACCAGGTTTCAAGACAATCACGAAAGTATTCAATCAAGGCAGTATAAAAAGGATTGTCTTTATCATGATCTTAAAGAATTGCAATCATTTGGCCATGTTTAAGAAAAAATGTGTTGACAATATACCTTTCTTAGTGTATAAGGAGGAAAATAACCAACAAAATTTTAAGTTATCTTGATCTTGAATCCTCTGTGCTAGCACTTGAAAAAGAAAACATCCAATGCAGGTTAAATTAAAAGAAATCCTCTTTTCCAAAACATTTACCCCCAGTGTGTTTGAGTGTGATTGATATCAGAGTTACAGATTCTCTGTTTCCAATGAAAGCCACCATTATTAAAACCGATTTGCATCTCAATATAAGTTCAAACACTCATCTGTAACTACATGTCAATAACCTTTGCTATTATGCATTCATTCCATTTTCTGTGGGTGCTTTCAAAGACAGTTTTGACTGTACGCTTATTTTTTTCTTTGACATGCAAAATTTTAATGGTAACATGTATGCTCACATTCTAAATAAATTTGAGTCTACGAGGTTGGGGCACATGTGTATGGCTTTTGGCATAAACACCTTGTTGACACTGACAATTACAGAAACTGTAGGTAAAGAAAAACTTACAACAATAAGGGACTGTTCACACACTCTTGTAGGGGGGTCTGATTCAAGAAAATTTTTTGGAGCCCCCCTTTTTTTCGACAAAAATTTGTAGTCAACACTATTAAATTTGTGATGTTTTTTAAAGGGCCCCTCTATGTGCATCAACCCCCCCCCCCCTAACAAGTGTTTGTGAATGGTCCCTAAATTTGGTGTAGAGATTTGTAAACACTGGACTCCAGACAAGAGTCAGGTGTCAAATGAAAAGTGATTGGTTATTTTCTTCCAGATCGATATTGTTTAGAAAGAGAAGATATCGTATGTATCCCATCATGCATTGCTTCCAATGGGATTGATTGTATCGGGAATTATGTAAGAAGTTAGAGACGAAATGTCCATAAATCAAAGAAAATTGTTGTAATCTTTCATTATGGGTATGTTTCATCACTAACTACTTACATGACTTTCTGTACAAAATTTCCATAGGAAGCAATGCATGATGGGATACATAAGAAATCTTCTCATTTGTTTAGATGTGACTGTTTGATATGATATCTGTTTGTGTGTTTTTTTTTTTATGTTTTTTGTTTCATTATGTTGGTGTTCAAACTGACAAAAGACAAATATTCCCAGCTGATGATAGTATTTTTTAAAAATCTCAGCCACTTAAGAGTTTGAAATCAACATGAAATATATTTTAGGCTAGAATTACACAACTTTAGTCCATTTCACTTCATCTTTGCAGCAATATGTATCTTTTTCATAATTTTTACCTCATATAACCAAAAATCTCTTGATGTTTGCCTCAAAATCAAAGCACTTAACAGTTATTCTGATTGCAAATGAAGTTCTTACACGTGTTGGTAGAATTCATCAATATTGGTTTAAAACTGAGCAACAGACTGGTACGTACAGTAATTGGAATCACAAAAATATTCAAATGAAAATTACGTGTTGTTGCTCAGTTTTAGACCAATATTGTTGACTTATTTTGATACCCTTAGAATATGCTTAACTGCCTTAGGCTTGGCATCCAAAGATATTCGCTTGCCCGAGTGACATTCGCTCTCCCTACCAAGTAAACTAAGCTCCAACGGGAAGCGACATTAGCTTTAACAAATTTCATGACATTCGCTACACTTCAGATTAAATTGGAGCGAAGGTCACCACGAAAAGTTTTGGTTTTTTTTATTCAATAATTATAGCAGCTACAACATGCACAAGTGACATTAACTTTCATCGATTTAAACAATGTTTGCGCAATGAAAGTTACGTTCACTTGCTGTTTAAACGAATATCAAGAGCGATTGTCACTCGGCCGAGTGATTGTGTTCCCAAACCACAAATTGAGATACTATATTAAAGGCATTAGCCATGATCCACTTGAGTATCAAATTTTCACAACAATTTGGTTCTTGTAATAAATTAATTGAGAACTTCTGCTCTAGGAATACAATTAATAGACAAAATCAGAAGCATGCTCAATGTCAAAGTAAGAGTATCTAATGTGCCACTATTGGAAACCAATGTTGTTTGTAATAGTTATCCACTGTTATTCACAAGAGAAGATATTGAGTGTATCCCATCATGCATTACTTCCTATGGAAAATTTTGTACAGGAAGTCATACCCAAAATACAACATTACATCAATTAATTTTGATTTATGGTCATTTCATGCTCCTGAACAATGGGTTGTCTCGTATACTGTTTATGTGTTTGTGTTGTACCGGAACCTTCTACCATGCTACTTGGTTATTAAAACTCTCGGTTTATCTGAGAGGCCGAATAGCTAGCTCAGTGGTTAGAGCGCTCGCATGCGATTGGTCCCGGGTTCACGTCCCTGTTCGGCCAGGATTTTTTCTAATAAAATGAAATCCTGGTCTGTTTGTGATTTGTCTGATTGTTATTAATGTTCTAGTGTACAATGCGTATTTCTCCATTTCTTTATCTCAAAAATTTTTAAATCCTTTAAAATGCTTCTTTGATTTTTATTGATTTCAATGAAACTTTTGTGAAGATATCCTTGGGCAGGGCTTCCTTTTGGGTGTTCTGGAATTTTTGATTTGCACGATTAGGGTTAGGTCTCGGTACGACGAATTAGATTTAGAGTCAGTTCACACTAATTGGTGCAAATTATATTAGGAGTCAAATTAATTCGCACCGGTTTGGTACCAACAGCCTTTTCCAATAAAATTTGCAGTGCTAAAACTAATTAATTTTGCATGACACTTATTATATGTTGATGTTGAAGTGGTATAAGTAAGAGTTAAAATTATGCGTATAGAGGTATTTTGAAAACAAACTTTCATATAGAAGCACATAGGGAAAAGAAAGTTCAAAGCTCGATAACCGCTAACCAAGCAGCTTTTAAACTTAATTTAAAAAATATACCAGACAAAGGTTTTTTTTCTTTACCACCACTTCCATCTTTTTCTTAAAAGGTGCAGACAGAACCTTGGAAATTCTTGAATTATTTTTTAATTGTTTATTTTTCTGGGATGGGATTGGTTTGGATGGTGTGGACAGGACAGACTATGAACAATTTTGTTGTTGGATACTAAAAGTAGAGGTATCCTTGGGCGAGATTTCTTTTGGATGTTCAGGATTTTTTGACTGGAGGACATCCAGGGTGTCATTGGGGTCAAGAAAGATCAAATTATTTTTAATAATGATCAAAAATCAGTATCTGTCCTTAGGAAGGTGCTTTATTTATGTTACAAGTTTTTGCATAGGTTGCTTGATAGAAATATTACCAAGAAGATCTT
>JXSR01S045326.1:0-13371 GCA_000969725.1 Ophiothrix spiculata
CATATTACATATTACTACACATATTTAGTTGCAACTAGTTTCTGTCAACATAAACTTAACCCTTTTCATATTATGTTAATGAATCAATGTTTGATGTTGCTGAAGTGTCAGAAACATTTTTTTTGGGGGGGGGGATGTGGGTGGGGATGTTCTAAAAGACATGTTTTGAAAGGTCCACATATCATATGTTAAAAGTTGAGTTATTCTGTATCAGTGGATACAAAACCTGGTCACTAATTGCAACCTTGATAAATTATGGTACGGTTACCAGTCTTGTAGTATAAATGAATCATGGGAATGTGAAGTTATGGAATTATTTGTAAATACTTTTGCAATATCCTGAAACCAAGTAATGTTCATTTTCATGTTTTGTAATTTATTTTTTGCATGCAATTGTTTGCGACAATCCTCATTGTAAAATGAGGTGAGGTCAGCAGACATATGGTTTATTCAGAGTTAGGATAAATGCATCATTCATCATCCAGCGACTTACAGTCTTTATAGGCGCAATGCATATGGAACAGCGTGTGTAAAAGATTGCGCGTCGATGGGCATAGATTGATGGATTTCGACAGACTCTGAAAAAACCAATAGTCATCATGTATCTTGTGATTTATGTTTATAGTGTATCTTTTCAATCAGAATTAAGTGCCTTATTTTTAGGGCCATCTAATACTAGTGATGTCAGGGGACATCTTTTACATTCATCATGTTTACATCAGTTTCTGCCACATTTTAGTGGCAGTGTGTACTTAAAAAGCCTGTATATTTGTCCCTTTGAGAATGTATTTATCTATAGTTTGTGGAAGGAAAATTTGAATTGTTTTTACATTAGTATCTTTTATTTGTGGCAGTAATTTGTGAATGCGTACTCAAAGTTGTGAGCATAGAGCAAGGAATTTTATAGGGGAACCGGTCTTCGCAACGGATTAGCAAGAAAATTGGTGTACTTTGATCAGAGCAAGTTGCAATACATGCTTCTTGAAACACACACGATTTGCGCATGAAACAAAATGCACACGCTGTATATGCGTCAAGTGAAGATTTACTTGGATATCGGGCCAAACTCCGAATATATCCGGAGGTACAATATAACTCTGCTCCATGAGCAACACAAGATGGCGAAGAATACCAGTTCCCCTATAAAAACTCCTTGGCATAGACACAGACTGTCACTACCTTGAAAATATATGCTCACGTGGGAGACTACTGAATGACACTAAACATCTCCGCGTTCACAAAATAAACCCACAAACAATATAAATCAATAGTTCAACTCTATCTTTTGTACCTTGTGTACCGACACCATTCTTTTCCACATGCAACTCTATGCCATGTATTAAGTGCAGGTAAATGTGATGAAATCAATGCACCATCAAAGTTTTTAACCACCTGATTTATTTTATTGGCGATTTAATTATATTCACATATGCCCTTATACCTATGTCCTTACCTAGGGTGTGCAAGCTGTAGACAAGCAACGGTAGTAGAGTAATCATTGCATGGACATCACTTTAAGTGTTGTAATCCAGTCTCTCGGTGCACCTTTTGCACATCTCTGGTGCGACAAGAATCAAGAGAAGATATCGTGTGTATCCCATCATGCATTGCTTCCTATGGGAAATTTTGTACAGAAAGTCATGTGAGTAGTTAGTGATGAAACATGCCCAAAATGCAAGATTAAAACAGGTAGCTTTGATTTATGGGCATTTCATCACTACTCATGATCACATTATTTCCCATACAAACAATCCTATAGGAAGCAATGCATGATGGGATACACACGATATCTTCTCTTACAAGAATCTATTTTTATAGATAACTGTAAATCTATGATTCATACTGTGATTCAAATGTAACCGTGGTCAAGAGGTCTTATCACTCAGGCGACAGTGTAACAATTTCATTGGTTGTAAGTTGAAAGAGGATATTTTTGTATTGCTATGATTTCTAAGTTTGTATGTGATATGAACAAGCTACACTCTATAAACTCTACAAAGCTTTTGTTGTCAAAATTCATGTTTACTGAGTGATACATTTGTTATCCCCTGTTTGGACTCATATTAATGGTTTGGGTTCCTATGACACAATGCTGTAAGCTGAGTGTTATATGAATCGAAACAAAACAGTGAATATTTGTATTCAGGCATGAGAATGGTTTTTCATGAAAATATCTGAATTTGGTAAAATTTAACCCCCAAAACACTAAAAAGGTTAAATCAAGCCCCAAATTATCTGAATTTGGATGATTTTGAATGACAAAATATCTGAAATCAGATAATTATCTGTACATTCTCATGCCTGTGTATTGCATGAACAAACAGGGGATAATTAACATTATCTTGAATTTCACTTGATATTATCAGGCTTACATGCTTGATTAAAAGTTGTGATTTACACTTGGGTCAACTGATGCTTGCAAGATTCCATCTCAACATACACAGGCTACATCTTCATCCAATTAGGCCTGAAGACAGATACGGCTATGAATTTGCAAATTTGAGATGCATTTTAAGCATACGCTAACATGTGCTGAGATTATAAGGCATTCAGTTGACAGAATTAAATTTATGTATTTAGAGTATCTGAAATTAAGACTTAATATAATTAAGGACTTCTAAATTTGCACTTACTAATACAGACAAGTTGTTCATTGGATCATCTACACAAAAGTCTTGATCCATGTCATCTACCGATACTTTCAGCAAAATATTACCAAAGTGTATGTTATGGTAATTAATGCAAGTGTTCATTTTCCTATACATTAGAAACTGCATCATAAGTATTTACCCATCATGCCCATGGCTCCTGTGCACTGTAATTTAAATGATTTGCAAGAATCACATTCAGAGGGAATTTTTAAAAATAGATCCTTCTTAATGATAAATGATAAGACTTCCTTGGTGTGCCAAACATTAAATGGGTAGAAACTTATGATGCATACTTTATAATAGATGATCATTCGTTAAAGGAGCTTGGTCTGATTTTTCTGAATTGAGTTTTCAATGTCATATGAAAGATGAACACTCAAGAGATTAAAGTTTCACATTTCAGCTGAATCAGTTAAAACCATTCTGATTTTATGGGCAATTTTGTATTTCAGAGCTGGCTATACATTACTGTGTAAAATTATGGTTACCATAATTAAACATGTTTTCACATATATCTCCAAAAGGGAACATAACTCTGCTGTGAAATTTCGCATGGGTTTGAAAGTAAAATATTAGCAATATTTGAGTACCAAAATCTCGAAAATTTTGAAAAAAAGTTGAAGCAATCGGGCCATGCTCCTTTAAGTAAAGGGTGTCTCACCTGAGGAAGGGCTTACTCCTCTTTTCACACTGTTAACATATCAATGAGATGACTTGCTAAATCAGTGCTTCACAACTTGTAGTTCATGCACCAAATGTGGTACGTGTTTTGACTTCCCAAAACAAAGAAGTACTTGGGATATACTCAGGATAAGTGTGGATTTGGCGCTTTAGAGATTAAAGTTTCCCATTTCAGCTGAATCAGTTAAAACCATTTTGATTTATTGCTTTAACCTGCATTTTTCTCATTCATATGGTGCAATGTGAAAAGCAGAGAACTCTTGTGTTTAATGTTACTCAGTTTTATTCATGCAACAATAACTGAATGAAACAGCATAGTTTAAAAAGGAGTTATTTGCAAGCTGATTGAAGGATTTATTTCTAGACATCATCTGTTAATTTCCTAGATTGTATAAAAACAAGCCCGTTAAATTCATGAAGTATGATCTGAAAGCAAGGTATTTCATGTTTTACTTTATCCTATATTTTTGATATTGTGGTGTATTTAGACTTCCAAACAATTACAGTTGATAGAGTGTAACACTGGTGTCCATCCCAACCATGTTGTTTCTGCAGTTTGCATTGCATTACGTTGCAGTATTTACTTATTCAGTGTTAATTGATGGGAGTCTGGAAGCACCATGATACAGGTGCAGACCTACCAGCATCCTATGGCAGTGTTTTTGATCATGGATATTTCAAGTAAATGAACCTGCACAAAGAAATAATAGAGACCCTTAGTTTTCTATAAGGTTCTTGCAAATGTTCACATAAGACAATATGTGACCTGTTTTGGACCACTCGTAGACGATATAGATCATACTTTACGTGGACATTTATGTAGAACGTATATAAAAGTAAGGACTCAAAAATGGTTTGTTTTCCCTATAACCTGAAAACGAATATAGCAATCCTACAAAACACCTTTTGCCCAATGCCAAGTATTGAGATTGGCATGTTTGAATGTTTTGCAGATCCTCCTATAAATAACCTAGCATGTAAACATACTCTGATGTACTTGTCTATAATATAAGACTTTGTATTTGAAAATAATGATTTAATTGTACAAATTGTTAAAACCAATGGGGATATAAGGAGATTTTTGGCTGAATAAAATTTCAGTAATTGAGAATAATACATTTGAAATCTTTTCCTGTTTTTTAAATTTAAAAACTATTTAGGCGCTGGAGCCACCAATTGGGCCACCACTTAGTGCTGCCGGCCACAGCTTTGATTTTCCAATATGGTCACTGTATGCTTGATTATGAACCTGTAGATAATATCAAACATGAATGAATATTTTACAATAATGTTGAGGTATAAAATCATACTGGTCATCTTGACAAATCATCGCTGCGGCCAAGTTGCGACTGGCCGCACAAAGTTGTGGCCCAATTGTGCTCCAGTGCCTTACCAATACCATAACTGTATAGTCAAAGCAGTCTGATTGAGAAGTATTTTCTTGTCTAAACTCGCATTTCACCAGGTCCATTGGTGTCGTGAACATGTCTATTCTTACCATGCTGGTTGATCTGGCAGAAGTGCTCCGGTGACTGTTAAAGTTCAAAATAAAATTATTCTACAGTGGAAAGTCAGTCAGTAACACGAAAACGCATAACCCGTAAAACCGTGTAACTTGAAAGGAACTTAAAACCCTGACTCTTCCCTATTGTTTTATATCATGTATTTTTCATGTTTAACACAAAAGAAATAGTACAAAATCAGCTTAAGCTGAAAGCAAGTGACCATCCCTACTGTACATTTTAATATATTGCGTTCTCGAAAGATAACACAAAAACAAGTTTTAAAAACATCGATATTTAAAAAACATTGCAAAAACACCCCTACATGAAAATAGCTGAGTCCAGTGGCTAGACAAATATGGTCGACTTCAATGTTTCGTGCCGCTGGACGGCTTGATTTAAGTTAGTAATTTTGAAGTAAATGCTGCAAAATTTGATGTTTAAAGTTAGTGATTAGTCTTTTAATACAATATTTCATTGATTCATGTCTGTCCTTGAGATTTTTCTGACGTTTAGGTTTTTAAGTAAGCTTACAGATGCCACATGCTATAAAGCCAGTGCAGTATCACTCAGTATATGTAATGCATTTGATTTTTATTGGCGGCGTTCGGTTATGGTTTACTCAAAATTAGCTTAACACGAAAGCACACGCTTGGCCCCGATGATTTCGTGTTAACGAGTTTCTACAGTAGTTTGCACTGTTATATATGAATATACATCATTAATTTGTTCTTATAATCCCAAGCAACTAGGTTTGATCATTTTAATTCATAATAGGAGCTTAGGATTAATAATGTGTATTAGAAAATACTTTGTTTTCAGACACGTAAGAATTAACAAATCCCAAATAAAACAACTCCTAATGAAACCTATAGCTAGTTATAGGAAAGAGTTGTATGAGGTACTAGTATTACCAAAGAAAGGGATGGCGCCCATCTTTGATTGTCGCTCATGGTGAGTGAGTTATTGTACTTCTGGCATCTCAGTCCCAAATATGGTAATAATCACATATTTGTTTTGGACAATGCGGATCTGTTTTCTAGAGCGCCTAAAAATGATGCTATTGACTTCATTTTTGTGACCTAACAGTTTACAAAAAATAACTATATAGAAGTCTATGCTAAATTTTCATCCCTAAAAAAGTAGCACAAAAAATAGATAAAAGATTAGATTGTTGATTTAGTCAGACTAGAGTTCATGTTTTTCTACCTCTCTCTCCTTGCTTAGTTTGGTGAGAAAAAACATCATAATAAAAGGTTCTAAATACAGATCCAATGGTTTTTAAGATGGTACTCACATTTTACTAGCTTTCAGGAAAAATTATTGGATCTGTCATGGAAACTTTTATTTCTATGAATTGTGAACGATCCTGATGAAACTATTCAGCGAAATATTGGTCATCGTTTATTTAAATACCCTATTCACTCGTCCAATTCAACTATATATTTTCTGAATGTATTTTACTGTAGCACTGGGTTATTTCATACCAGTGTACCAAAATGATGTCAAAATACTTTTATAATGCTTCATCATAGAGTAGAGTGATTTGTCAAACTATTGAAAGTTGGAGTATTTAAAAAATCAAAGGTTTGTCAGTCGGAGAATAGTTGAATTGGACGAGTGGATAGCCTAGGGTATTTGTATTTAGAAAACGCATTTCCTTGTCTAAAGCAAGACATTTTTATTTCCAGTGGATATTCAGGTTTGTTGCTTACAAATTATTACTTGCTGTGTAATAAATTGCATCAAATCCAATTCAGTATCGAAGTGATTACGTAACTCGCCAAGTTACTGGATCATGCACTTACCCTGACAACGGTAAAGGCCAGATTCCTTTTATCCGTTTGAGGTGCTTTCGCATTGTTAGGGTACTGGTAGTTGTATAATTTAAAGCACATGATTGAATGGTATCAGGTTGAGATTCAATTTTGACTGTTTGTTTTCGATGCATACAGTGCATTTTGAATCGATATAATGGTTTGTAGACTCACCAGGTATACACTGTACGCAGCGCCCATGAAGGAGCATTCGCACAGGGGACCAATGGCTTTACATGACTGTCGGACCACGGAGCAAGTAGAGTTAAGTTTCGATACGAAAACCGCCCTGCCCAGGGCTCGAACCAACAATCTCTGTATTACAAAACCGTGCTCTAACTGCTCAGCCACGCTCCCCTCTGTAGCGAGAGTGATTCCTTTTATCCGGTCCTTTTACGGTGTGGCTTTCCAGAAACGCATGCGTTTACTTGAATCGGTCCCTGGAGTGAATCATCCGTTTTGAATGCGTTTTGGTGGTGCAGAAACTTTTCAATCAGAGAAGATGATGAAATGGAACTGCATTGAAAACAGAGGGACAAAATTGATTATCAGCTTCAACCCGACAACATTCAGCTCCATTCAATCATGTGCTTTAAATTATACCGCTACCAGTACCCTTACAGTGCAAAACACACCGCAAACTGATAAAAGGAATCTTACCTTATGTGTGGTGATCATTTCGATCACGGTTCAACACAAGAAAGCAAGATCCACTTGTCTGGGTGATAATCAGATCAAACATAACACTTAGATACTGAATGGGGACTTATTCGCCCCTTTGCAGCAGAGCCTCAACCTAGAGAGTGAATTAACAGTTTCAAAGTGTCTGTTCTGCTTGAATGGAATTTATCAATAGGCAATTGAGGCTGCGCCAGTGTATGCTACATTATGGGCACATATTTGGGGTTGAAATCCAAGGCTCTCCCTGCCAATGAAAGATCCATGCAAAGAGAAAATATTAGTTAAGATTTCATGAACTCACTTGTGATCCAAAAACTGCAATAACCTGATTACATAGTTGAACATTCATCTTTTCTTTATTTCTAAAACTATAATAACAAGATTATAAACAGCAAACTGCACAATTTTTATAAACAAATTAGCGAAATAATTTAACATCTTTCATACCTTATCAGGATGGAATTATTTTCATTCCAGATGGTCATTTCATAAACCACAATCTTTTATGAATAGTACTTCCAAGCCCGTAATACTTAAAGGGACTGGCCTAGATTATTCCCACTATTTTTTTACCTACATATTTGTTAGACATGAATCTGTAAATCAATAGAACATGTTTATAGTAATATAAGTTACCTATACAAGTAGTTTTCCATGATTTTGAGGAATATTGAAGAAAATTGCAATTCTTTACCAACTTTAATTTTTGATGCCGGCAGCAAAAATGGAGTGAAAACAGTGTTTCTAGTTTCAAATCTTAAAAAGATCTGATTGGTAAACAAATTGTTGTTGATGAAATTATTTCTCTTTATATGTAGTAAATTATCTCTAGGAGCTTTGTTTGATCTTTTATCTTCTGTACAAATTTAGGATTCAGAAAACAGATCACACCACCATCACAGAATGGTACATTGCAAATTAATTATCTCTCAATTTGAGCCATTTCTGTGTTAATATTTGTACTTCTTTGGATTTTATTACAATTTCGAGCTTTATTTAGAGCATTTCCATAAGTTTTTAATTCTAGTGGAATCTAGGCTAGTCACTTCAACATATTACAATCAGTAATATGATGACGTCACATGCCAAGGTTTCATCGCAAACATTTGAAAGGTTGGAATATTCCCATGTTTTTCTTGATATAGTGTTTACACAATGGATAGCTTAATTGACCCTCAAATGACTGGGCACAGAGTTTCATTAATACTACGAATAGACTCCGTCATGGGGTATGCATGATATGCAAGTACTTGTATCATTGATTGATTGATTGATTGATATATATTTATATCAGTAAAGGAAAGATCATAATTCACTTATATAAATGATTTCATTTACCGTAAGGGAAATCCTATACTGTACAGAAAATGAATACATTAAACTTTGAATCAATTTTTGAAGCAACTATGAAAATGGAGAACATTTTAAAGGATTTTCATATTGATTGGGATCTATTCTAAAAATTTAGTGACAGAAATTTTGAATTCTATCTGCCAAAAAGTTTCTGTTTTTTCACAATTCTGCAAACATTTTTGGCAGATAAAATTCAAAATTTCAAGCTTAATTTGTATAACAGAACCCTTCAACAAAAAATGTTGTAAAGTGTTTTCTGATTTTCATAGAATGCCCTTAAAATGTGTTTAAAGAGTAAATGAATTCATTTACTGTATAGTATTGGAATTCCTTTACGGTAAATGAATTAATTAACAGTAAAGAAATTATGACCTTTTCCGATTTGATCTGGGCCCAGTCTTCTGTGATTCTTCAAGAACACTAGGTTAACCAGAGCTATCATACCTGTTTTATTGTACAAGGTAACTTCTCAACTGAAAGTCTAATTTAAATAAATACAGGGGATTTATAATGCGCTATGCCTCCCTGATTTGTAATTCCACGCGGCCTCAGCACGGTCTACAGGTGATCACTGTCCCTGTGGCCCAAGTAAGCTCCATACAACACCAAGCATCATTTTAGGTTCTGCAGCAACCTCTAGAGGTGCTGAACCTTGATTAGCCCACATATTCACCATCACTGCCTGTATCAGCTCCCAGAGTTTTGTATGTTTGTATGGGTTTCCAAGGAAATTCCAATAAGCTCACATAATTATTTTGGCACCAGTGGGTTTTGAATTTTGGACCTTCCACACCGCAAGCGCACCTTATCATTTGAGCTAACTTGACTTGACAATTTAAGTTTTGTTCACATTCAAGTTATACAAAAAGTTAATCGAACGTCATATCTTTGATATGACGGGTCACATATTTTATACTTGTATACTGTATTACAGTAGGAGAGATGGAAAAAGGTGAAACTTGCTTAATTTTGGATTCGCAGAAATAATGAAGATAGGCTTCCACTTTTGATAAATATGTTTGAACTGTTTCTCATCTCTCATTTTGCAGTCATCTATATAAAAATCCTCATAATCGATTTCTTTTCAATTTCACAATGTAACTGATCTTAGGAAATATATTTACACACATTTGGACGGATAGTATATAAAATTGAGCATAGGCGGTAGTGATTAATCCTTTTAGGTTTGCAAGACATCCTGCTCACAACTTGGTTTCAAAGTGCTGTTTGAAAATCACCTTATCAGCTGGCTCGCACATTTACAGTTGGAACAATAATTCCTGTTATCCCAACACAAAAGTAAGGGTTCAAAGTCGGGTTTGTCTATATGACCCAAGTTAGTAACATGTTCACTTTGATGCGAGAATGCATGCATATTTGTCGGCTTATTTCATCATCATGGTCACCTACTGAGCTTGGATTCTGACCCGTCAGACCTTGGGCTAATGTCTTTCAGCGACCTTGCTGTATCCATGGCGATTTGTGATTGGGCTCGGAAATCTTCTATCTCCTCTAAATGCTGCTCATGTAACGTCGCATACTGACGTGAACGGCTCTGGGATGCTAAGATGATATCTGCTGACATTTGCAATACATCTGTAAAAGAGAAAGTGACAAAAACTATGAGAGAAGATTCTATGAAAACAATTATCAAATGTTGCAGCAAAAAACAGGTTCATGTCATTTTCTGTATTTTCTACTTAACAATAAAAAGCAATAAGAATCAACCTTTGAGTCCACCCTCCCTGATTATACCATAGTCTTGCACCATTAGAGGTGCATTATTCATGTTATTGTATTCATATAATTTACAGACCTATCCCTTCAGCAAACTTTCCACTTCATTTATAAAATTCTTGTCCATTGCATATTGCAACCGGGCATTGCAAACACATACAATCAGTCATGTCTGTGCCCAGATCTTCAAAGTATGGTCATTTTTAACATTCTGGTTTCAATTTTTCTAGTACTATATCTACAAAAACAAAAGCATCAAGTATACTAACAATCATTTTCCCCAACAGGCCACTGCCTCCAAATACCTCTCATCTGGCACCTGTCATTAAATATTGACCCTTATCATACTAATAACTATTAAGCAGACACATACCCTCTGTCTGGCCAGCTTGTCTAAAGGTAACAGGTGCCCCCATGATGTCTTCAGTATCCTCATCATCTGATTCAGAGTCACTTTCATCGGATACCTCACAGCCTGCTCGCAATCTTTCCTCTTTAGAAACATCCACCAGGTCCAGCTGACGTAAACTCGGTAGAGCCTTTAACAAATGTAATCTAGTAATAGCAAAAACGAAAACAAATAACGCTTTGTAATTTCTCTGCAGCATCCTTCTAGTTACTTATTCATTAAAGTACTCTCCTTATCTTTAAATCTGATACGGGTGTCAGAATTGTGATAGTTTTTTGATATATGGTGGTATCCAAATTTAAATTGTATCCAAATTGTGAGTTAGGCCAAACTGATATCTATAGTTTTGTTAAAGCAATACTATAAGATTTTGATCAAAATGATTTAATGTAAAAACATCATAAAATGAAGGAATGTTACTATCTAAAAGCGTTTTCAAGTGTATTTAATTTGTCAAAAAATTGTTTTGCCTCTGAAAAATAAATAAGGACATGCATGCTTTCCTATTTCAACAAATGGCCATAACAGAAAAAGTAAGCATCTTTGAGCTAAATCATTGGGAGGCCAGGTATTTATATCTACCAAAAACAAACCCAATAAGCCCCGAAAATCAAAAGTCATGGGTGACAGGGGGCGCTTCATTTTTAACACTTTATAGTATTGCTTTAAACTTTTATCAGACAGCAAAGTAATCATTTGTGGATTAAGCCACAATGTCCAAATTTAGACATCCCCTCGCCAGAAGGACTTTCACTTGAAACATTTGCTCGGACTTATTTACCTAAATGGAGAAGGAATGTCTCGTACTGTAAGGGATTATTATGTAAACTATAAAGTGCGCAAACGTCTTCATATCACATTTAAGCTTTCTCTGTGGGGATAAGAGTGTGAGGAAATTTCTGTCAGGCAAGCAAATATTCTTTGAACCCAGAGCCTTGGTATCACTTACCTATAATCAGGATCCCTCGTGCATGGGTTGCCATCCAGATTCAGAATCAAGAGTGACTTTGGAAACTCCTCTGTACAAATGAACATGAATGGAACATGGTTAGAAATCAAAGAATTGTAGGATTTTGTGTTTTATCCTTAAATTTGTGTACATGATATCTGTAATCTCATTGATCAAACATATTTAAAGGTGCGTTTACACTGTGACGACTAAGAGGTAAAGGGCAAGCAACACAGACCTGCGAATTGCAGTTTTGAAATATCCGCCCGTCATCGTTAGTTAAAGTCAATTAACGCTCACACAATCCGCTAGCCATGCACACTATCGTTACTATCAGTCGTTTTCAGTTGCAAGTTCTTTTTTGCAAGTTCGTTACCCTACGTCACAGTGTAAACGAACCTATACACAAAACCCGTATTCATTGTTTTCAGAAATAAAAATATACCAAGCCCAGAATATATTCCGTATTCCATGACTCTTACACAAACTCAATACTGCTAGTTATTCATTGAACTGATAATGTGTTCGTGCGTTGTTTAACCTGCTGCGTAAGAGTGTATTGCATATGTAATGCAGCGTTTACGCAGTGGTCTCAACGCAAGCGTGCACGCTCAAATCAATACGCGCATATCCAAACAAGTCGGTGTGGCACAGATTTTACTCGGGGCTTTCAATGCTTTGTATACAAGTCTATGTTATTTTTGTTTCGATGGTAGGTTTACCAACGAGATTACAATACAAAAATCATGTACACTTTAAAGGATAAAAATCATTGCCCCCTGCTTGTTCTTACAAAAACTGGAAATATCTAGGGTCTGGTGTCATATTCCATTCGGCCTGACGGCCTATATATGGCACAAGACCCTAGATATTTGCCTGTATTTCGTGAACAAGCAGGAGGTAACTAATAGTATTTTTTTTACTAAAAGATCAGGTGTGTTGACACATTTAATATAATATTCAACAGTTTCACTTGTTAAATTCTGAAAGTTGAGGGGTAACTACAAAATTGTATTTGCAGATTTATATTTAGTATGTTGAAAAAAACAGTTGTAAATGCACTTAAAACACATTTATTTCCAAATCAATTAATCTCTTTATGTTTATGTTTATATTGCATTGTTTATTGTTTTTGTACTTTTTATTCTAACTTTGTAAGCACCCTGAGCCTTTTGGGAATGGCGCACTAAATACTTGTTGTATGTATGTATTAGCTAGCAAATCTTGTGAGCTCTTGTGAATGTTTTGTTGCATTCTTCATACCAGTAAATTCAGAAACATTGCGAACAGTTTGGGAAAGGTTCACCAAAGCATAGGAGACAAGAAAACATCGATAATAAACTAAATTTCTCAGTTTCAACTCAACAGGGTGGTATTTTGTATTGTTAACATTCTTGGTTGACAACAATTATTTATAATAAAAGAAAATATTGATACACATGAACAGAATTTGGCTATGACATTTTACATAAAATCAGGTATGGTGCTTACAAAAAATACACACACAAAATTAAGAGAAAACAAATGAGTCTTAAATTTAGACTTAAGCTGGGATGAAGAACAGTTTTGGGATTATGTAGAACTTGCTCAA
>JXSR01S045335.1:105141-119535 GCA_000969725.1 Ophiothrix spiculata
AACTAAGCCAAATAAAAGCAAGTGTTTTAGAAAATTTCTGGTATGCTTGTTTAAATAAACTACAGCGTTTTGAATTCCGATTCACCGATAAAACTGCCAATACCCTTGAATAGCATTAATGTGCAAAATATAGGAATGGTTTTACTATTCAATTTATATTGATTCAACTGATAATGGGAGCTCGTGTGGTCTAGTGGAAGAGTGCAGGACTTCGAATCATGCGGTCGCGAGTTCGAGTCCCTCTACGGCCAACTTGTTATGTCCTTGGGCAAGACATTTAAGGTGGCCTAGCACAGATAGAATTCCTCTATTTATTTTTCTAATTTTTTTATATACGGTGTTTTCATATGTGCTGATCACATTTCTGAAATAAAAAATGGGGGTCACGGACTTAGTTTTTGAGAACAACCCACTTCAAAAACACTATGTTTTACCACTTTTACCGTTGACCTCTATAGTAAAATCAAAATAAATCAGACAAAAACACTTATAAAAATAATTTTTATTTTTCTCTTTTTTTTTACATATGTTTTGGTCCTTATATAGTTCTTTAAAAAACCGTAATAAAAAATATGGTTACCGACTTAATTTTTGAGATATTAAGCGAAATTAGGCAAACAATTGACATTTTTAGCAATGACTAATATCTTAAGCACTGTGCGGTTTGGGCCCTGCGCCATCAGGAGCAACGTGCATGGTCTTGTGCGTGAATATAAAAATGAAGCACGTGTAAGATCGCGTTATATTAAAGCGCAAGATACAGTACTCCAGTAAACCCGGGATAATTACATTGAAATTGTGTCCAACACCGCTGATATCTGTGCTGGTTTCTGTGCTAGTCTACCTTAATCTCGATTGGTTTGTCGACCCAAGCGCTTTGGGGAGCTGTTAGGGAAATATTACAATCTAAGTTCCGACAGGTAGGCGTCTTAAAATTGCAATCTGGTTGAGGTAATATGGTTGTGATGATTTCTTAATAACAGCGTAATAATGTCAAGCGCTATGGTAAATTACGGTGAATAGCGCAATATAAATACCGGTAATTATTATAAATGCCAAGACAGGTCTTAAAGCTATAATATAAAAAACCTTTTTAAGAATGCAAGTGGTTTTAGAAATTATTTTGCAAGATTTTACTCACATGCCGCCTTTGAAGTTCAGTTTCAATGGGATTCGACCTGAAATTGCCACTTCCAATGAATTCGTTTCATTTCTTGCAACCTCGAACAACAGCCCATCACGGAATGCCGATCTTAACATATACAGCACGTCTCGCCCTTCTTCAGTGTTGGGTAGGTAAGCCAAGTAATCATTGCCATTGTATTGCCTTGCTTTGTGTCGTTTCGAAGGCTGTGGAAAAAACAAAATATGATTTTCAATGTCATAGTATACGGGTACTTTGCAAAATATACCAAACTTAAGGTATCTAAAATTTCAAGTTATTCCGAACACGTTTGTGTTTCAAGGGCAGGCTTGACACGAGAACGATTATTTCATGTTCAAATTCAATGTCAACCAATGACATCGTTTAGTAACATTTAAGTAAATTATTTTGGATAGAAAATCTCAATCATTAAATACCGTACACTGAAAACATTATTTCGTCAAACGTGGTGGAAAAGTCGTCAAACAGGGGTTATAAATTAGTCATGCAAGTGAATTTCCCCTTATTCGTCGCTTGACGATATTTGCGGGCGCATGACAAACGAAAACAAATGCAGGACAAATTAATTTAATAACTGTACGAATTACAATCTGTAGAGGACGAGTTTGAACGATTGACAAATGCACTTTTCGTTAATTGACAAATGCATATCGTCATGAGCTAAGGTCAAGACGAATTAATGTACGCATGACAAACTATGTTGACAAACTTCTCTGAGCACGACTAACCATACCTGAGAGCTGACGAATTTGCATGACGAATTATATCGTATGTAACGGGTTTCTGTACCTTCAAGAAGTGGCGTGGCGTTTTATTCTCGAGTCGATTGCACAGGAGGACAATTAGCGACAACACATCTTTAGATTCGGATAGAACAACTCTATAATTCCAGGTTAGGTTTGTGCCTAGCTTATCATCACATTCCGACCAGACCGCATTGGATTCGGAGTCGGACAGAACAACACTACTGGACTCAGAATTCCCATACACATACTTAAGCTTACTCATCATACTTTATCATCAGTTTCTGACCAGACTATTCCATCTAGATGGACCCCAAAAGCGAGCGACGTAGGCGCACGCTTCGCGTTCGCTTGCGAGGTCCATCTGGATTGACTAGACAGACAGCCATTGCAAAACCTGCAAGCAGAACCTGAGTGTTTCGTCTAGTTGATTTCACACGGATTGAGCCATACTTAAATGGAATTAGTCTACCGAAAACAAAACCTCTGAAAAACTAATGTCACTTGACAAATTAAGTGACAAGTTATTATTCTTGCATGACAAATTAATTTTTGTGCATGACAATTTTCTTTTTATTCATGACAAACTAATTTTTCAGCATTCGTCGTTCAATACTAGTATGACGAATTCCACGACAAATTAATTAAAGTTTGTCATACTAGACCATTTTGATGACAACTTATTATTTGTCAAGTGATGAAACACAATTTTCAGTGTACACTATATTTAGAATTTTACAATCATGGAAAAGGTTGCGGGATTGCCTTATGCACCATCACCAACGTTATTTATTCCATACATTGTGAAGTATTTCATTTCATCTTAAAATTCAGTCTTGAAGACGCGTCCAAAAGACTGATTGAAACTGGAAGAGAATTTTGAAGCGACTCTTTTTATACATTCCATAATATTTAGATAATATAGCTTTGAATCAAGAAACTCACCGGTAATATACCAGATTGAAACTGGAAGAGCATTTCAATGACTCCACTTTCCTCTCCAGGCAGCGTCAGGTTAGATCGGCTGTAATATGTCATCGTGCCTCCAATACACTGCTCTGCCACAACGCCATAGAATGCACCGCAGATGAAACACTTTCCATTGCGCACAATTTTCTCAGTAATGCAATGAGCACAGAGTGTAAAGTTACAGCAATGGAGAAGTTGTTTATCAATTTCTCTCTTCTTGTGTTGACATTTTTCTTGAAGACTGCGTGCCTTTTCTTTCTTTGTTTTCTTTGCAGACTTTGACTTTGTTTTGTTTTGAGCAAAGGAAACATTTGACGTCGAAGAACTACTATCCTTATTTTCACTTGCAATCTCCTGACTTCCACCGAAGATGAAATTGGTTAATGGTTTGAAAACGTAATCACTAAAGAAACCAGCTTCCTGACTGGATTGATCATCAGATATTTCCTCCTTTTCCACCAAGCTCCAACTCTCGAATGACGCTCCTTGATCAGACTGATTGTCAACCATATTAGCTCTCGGCATTCGTGAGTCATTATTTGTAACATTGTCCTTGTAATACTTTGGATTGTCAGATGACTGCATTGCTGCTGTGTGATTCTCAAAGTCTCTGTCTCCTCTTCTTGATTGTCTTCCTTTCATTGACAAAGACTTCATTCCATATTTGTCAGTGAGTATGTCGGACACATTTTGGCCGACTTGGCATTCTTTATACCGCTGTGAGAACGCTCCATACAACGCCAGTGTAGCCTCCATATCTAAGTTTATCAAGACGATCTTCTCCAGTACAATGTTTCTTTCTTTGTCAAAATCTTCAACTGCTTCTAGAAGAGCATCAGCACACATCTGTTTTGGGCCACCATATATACCTGAACTTACGAGAGGTATTGCGATAGATTTGGCTTCGATCGGAATATTAGCATATCGAATAGCAGCCGTGAATGTTTCCTTCAAATTTTGATAAAATTCTTTATCCGAGGAGTAATCTTGGTAAATTGGTCCAACAATATGCAATATTCGTGCTTTCAGGTTATATCCGCTTGTGATCTGATATTCACCTGTTTTCAAAGGTGGTCTTCTGCTCATAATCATATCGCATTCTGTCTGTAATGCTTTACCCGCAGCTTTGGATAGCGCACCTGCTACTCCTCGACCATGCCTAAGTCGTTTGTTTGCTGCATTGACAATGACGTCCACATTGGCACACGTGATGTCGTCGTTCACTATGAACAAATCGATGCCTTGGTTTGATTTGAAACGATGCAATGGAGTTGATGCCTCTTGATGTTGTCCTTCGTTGTCTACTTTGGTTACACGAGATGGTAGATGCTGAAGAGTTGTAAATACTTCTGCAAATACTTTTTGAATAATAATTGTTGTTTCTGCTTCATTGTTGACTAAAACAACCTCTTTCAGATGTCTGTTACTAGTATTCTTGCTAAAGTCCTTCAGAGCATTTCCATGTACTTTTGCACAGAGCTTCTTAGGACCGCCCAGATTTCCAGAGCTTATAAGAGGCAGTGCGATTGACTTGAAACACAATTCGCTTTCATTGCAGGACAGGATATTCAAAATTGTTCTCTTTAAGTCTTTGCCAAATACCTTCTCTTCATTACTCTCATACCTTGGCCCAACTACATGGATAATGCGTTTGCAAGGAAGATTGAATGGGTTTGAGGGCAAGCATTCACCGACAGGAAGGTATCGTCCACGCAGTATGGCCTTGCATTCCTTTTGTAATTCTGGTCCTGCTGCGATTGAAATTGCTTTGGATACACCTCCGTCAAAACTGAGAGTACAATTTGCTGTGTTGACAATAATATCACTTTTTTGTGTCACTAGATCAGCTGTAAGTACTCTTATGATCAAATCTTCACTGGTGACGAATGCAGACGGCAAAGGGTGTTCCTTTTCGCAGTCACTTTCTTCTTTGCTTTGATTGCGGGTTCTATCTTTCATATCACCTGATGGAATCTTTTTCAACTTTCTTTTTGGTGCAAGTCCTACACGATTCCTAAATTCACGCACAGCACTGTCATGTACACTCTCTTCTGTGCATATTATGACTTCTTCTTGTGCTGTCCCTTTAGCAATGCACATTCTTGGATATTTGTTTCTCGTAAACTCATCAGCGTCATTGATTACGTCTTCACAGATACCAGGACATTTAACTGCCGTCTTTTTCGTACTTAGATATATCTGTTGATACAGAGATATAAACTCTTCCTTAGCATTGCTTAAGTCTTCAAGAGAACATTTCTTCTTCTTGACGGGTTTGACATACACTGTCTGTTGAAATTCGTCGGTGGCTGAAGTCTGGGCATCCAATGTTATGTTGTACTTCGTCTTAATGTCATATACTTGATCCTTATGTACATTTGACAGGTATCTAAATCCTATTGTATCTAAAGTCATGCTTTCGTATCCAAATAAGGAATTTCTCAATTCATCTGCTGCTGCGTCGACCACTGCATTTTCATCACAAATAGTACATCCATTATCATCCCAACTCCATCTCATATGAGGATATTTCTTCAGTTTATCTTCCACTTTCTTTACTTCTTTCTTACTCAAGTTTTTGAAAGCTAACACTTCTTTCCTTATGTTGCTATCTTCTATCAACTTGTTCAATTCTTCTTTCGCTGAAGCTATATCGGGTCGTTTTACTGATTTGCTTGATTTAGTTCTTGCTTGTATTTCAAGATAAAGCAGATCGGAGTCCTCCTGTTTGTCAAGATGAGATTTGATCCTCACGTTGTACATCTTCTCCAAATCTTTTATTTCTTTCTTAAACCTCTCTTCAATGTAACCATATATCATTGCATCGACGCTGATGAACCTATTTTCAGCTGTTTCTGATCCAGTTGACGAGGTTGATTGTGATGGTTTCTTCCTGATTTTGTCATCTGTGGATGTTCCGTCTACAGAGTGATAGGTTGTACCACCGGCGTGTCCTTTTCCTGCAGACTGCGTATACATCTTCGATGGAGGCATATTTGGAGAAGCGTTTAGGGTGCTAGGATGACCATAGTGGTCATCAACTATGTTTACATTGGTGCCGCTGTCGTTGCTGCTGAATCGTGGAGATTGAGAGACATGCTTCCCAGTGGTACCTGGTGTTTCACTTTTGTTATCTGGTTTGCTGCCAGACATTTTAAAGGAACCTTTGGATCTTGGCATTGTAAATAACTCGCTTCTTTCTCTAGATTCATCGGTCGTCCTATGTTTACTTTCATTAGTAACTTCATTGTGCGCTGTATTAGATATATGAATTCCTGCTGCATCAAGGATGAGGGTACATACTTCCATTATTTCAGCTAAGGTTCCACTTATTTCAGTTACTTGCTTCGTTAACCTAGATTTAAAGTGTTTTTGAATTACATCTGTCAACTTGTGCCATTTTGCTTTGCTGCTTATTTGAGGGTAGAATTGGTCAACTGACGCAGTTACAGTGCAAAAAACCTGAAATTGAAAATAATAAATTTCACAATAGTGGTTCTTTGTTTTGTACATAATAATAAGAATTGGTGCAAATAAGTGGTGCACATGTTGAAAACAACGATGTTTGATATGCAGCAGCAGCTCTAAAAGTGAGCTACCTGGTGTAATGAACTTGCAGGGTTTTTTGTTTTGTTTTTTGTGCAGTCTTTTGACAGATGAAAATGATCTTGTATGTATATAAGACAATAGATCGAAATCACCATCCGCGTCTTGATTTTAGTGTAAATTCAACCGACTATTATAACGACAAAGACCATGTTAACGCTGAAGGGTGCTAGAAGGCTGATCAACATCTTATACTGATAGTTGAAAATTAACACCAGAAAAGTGTCGGATCACCATAGCAAGCAGTGTTATAATAAAAAACAAATTTGTTTCAGGAGGAAGTTTCGTTTGACACTAATTGGCAGGCATGCTTATTGACTTATCTTTGACATCTTTTAAAAGAATATGGCTTTGAATCGAGACAAACATGTGCATACGAGTGTTGTCTGTGAGGTACATTGGCTCGGATTTGACCTAAGTGTTCATATCGTACATACTGAGATACTGTAAGAATCACTTTTCATTAGGAGTCGTTCTGCACTAGTAACTTTGTGATTATGAACGTAAGTATAAACTGTATGTACAATATTCATTGAAAATGGCTTTAAGATGGTCATTAAGCTAAGTTCTCTTGCTGAAAAGGTGCCTTTTTAAAGATCGTTCAAGAGTTTGTTTGTAAAATGCTAATGTTGACAAAGTAAATTATAAATATTCATAACTAGTCAATGTGAAATGTCTTATTATTACAGAAACCAGCAACTGTACCTGTGGCAGCTCTTCAACATCCATGTGTTTGTCAAACATAACATGTGGTGCCCTGCTTAGGAACTGGTTCCGATCTAATAATACATTTAAAAAAAAAACCAGTTATAGTATTAAAATGTATAGCTATCTAATACTGTCAATTTATTTGTTTGTTTGTTACACTATATACATTTATGTTTTCAGTATAAGTGAACAAAAATGACTTTACAAATTATCCCCTTAAATCCTTAAGTCAGTGTTGTTCAAACCTCCCGCCTTAAACACTTATTTTTTTCTCCTGAACGTGGTTCATTGCGTTACAAATAATCCATGCGAGTCAAACAAAATAAAGAATGGAATAACTATACCTGCAACATTTCTGAAAACGATAATTGCCTTATCCAGGTTCCCGCCGACAGGACATATCACTTTTTCTGTTTCAATGCGGTTTTTATCTCGGAAAAAGACATCAAGTTCATCTCTCATCTGCTCAACATCATCCGTGATGTAAGGAATACCTGATATCTTTACACTCCTGTTCACTAAACTAGCTATATCTTCATTTGAAAACGAAGAATCCATTTTGAGTATTGTAAGATATATCATCCTTTTAGCCTCTTGTACAAGCTCAATAGAACCAGAAACTTTGGCTAGTTTCCCTTTTAAACATGCAGTTTTTCCTGGTCCAAATATGTTTGAAAGCTGAGCGACAATATTTTCGGATTCTTGCTTTGAAAGTACATCTCTATAAAATGTTTCTATTGTCCCTTGAGTTTCAGTAAATACCTGGGGAATAAAAATATAAGATATTTTCAATAGTCTAATGCCATTTTAAGGGCACTGCCAACCCTTGTTTTCAGATTTTGTTTTTTGCTCTGTAACTCAGCAACAGAAAAAATAAATTCAAATAAAAGTATACATTTCTATAAGCGGATTTGTATACTGAACATGATGGTCAGGTTATTTTGTTACTTAAGTTCCAAAACCATTTTACTTTTTAAAATCTAGAAAGCAATAACGCATTTCTCAACTTTTTGATTTTTATCTTATTTTTTAAAAAATTGCCAAAAATAGGTCAAAAAATGTCATATTTTGCCAACATTGGCGTCAGGAAGGGGGGTTTTTTGACATTTTTGGACCAATTTTTCACATTTTGGTCTATAAATACCTGACCATCATGTTCAGTATGCAAATCCTCTTCTAGCAATGTATACTTTTAGTTGAATTTAATTATCCGTTCCTGAGTTACAGTGCAAAAATTATTTCTGAAAACAAAGGGTTAACAGGGCCCTTAAGATGTGGTTTCGAATAGGTAAGAAAAAGAGTTTGAGAGTTAGAGAACAAAAACGGTTTATGCCATTTGAAGGTCTACCCCAGCCTTAAGATCGGTGTTAATTGATGTGCGAAAATATGCCAACACAATATTTGTGATTTTTATAAAAATAAAAGGGAAATAGCTGATTATATACTTACTGGCGGTAGTTCTTGTATCTTCAATGTACCTCCATCGAATATATGTCTCAGTTTTAAGACTGAAGTTACCACTGTGAAAAAGTTAAAAAGGGTTTCATATAATTATATAGATTAAGATTAGCCTGTATGTATGGGAACAGTTTAATGAAATCATTTTTCTTTTTCTTTTTTCTCTTTATTTAAAAAACACAATATTAAGCTTATTTGTTGTTGTTGTTGTTGTTGTTGTTGTTGTTGTTGTGGTGTTGTTGTTCTTTGAAACTATAAGGGTTCAAAAGGGTGTCCCAACAGAGAACATGAATAAAAGATGCTTTGATTTCTTTATAAATCATACCAAACCAATTTTAAGATAACTCAACTTTGCATTGATGCCAAACTATAGGCCTAGACAAATCCTGAAAGTTTGGAAGTCGTTAAAAGAAAGGTTACTTATAAGTTTTTTACATACACTTTTCTAAACTCTTCTTTTTACACTTTTGATGAAAAGTAATGATTATTCGTTTTTACCTGACGGGTTCTCAAAAATAATCAGTGCATTTTGTAAAGAACCACCGAATGGTGTGGTAATCTGTTCCACAGCTCCTCCACCATTGCTGGTTTTATCAAAGTAAATGGTTAGTTTGTCCTTCAGATCATCATCATTGTCCGTTATGTAAGGAATATCGGAGACAAGTATGGCTCTCTCAATCGAAGGCATTGAGTTCCTGACCGCCAAGTCTGAGGTCTTGTCAAAAACAGCAGCCATGTTTCTGTAAAAGAGAGTTGAACAACGAATTATCGGTTTAAATATACTTATATACCTCATACATAAATTCCAGTCCTCTGATTGGTTAAAAGTTAGGGAGACTGTATTTCACTAGGCCCTTTAATGAGATTTATACTAGGCTCAATATATTACATCGTACCCACACCACAGCACGATCGGAATTGAAATATTGAAATACCGTATCGCAAACTTTCAACGGACGTTTTCAAGTGCCAAAATGGTATTTTTAACCAATCACAACCAATCAGATGACAAGAATCTACATATAACCCTTCAGATATTTCCCTAAATTGTGATCCAACCAAAAAGGCCATAGCAATTAAAGCGGCCTTTAAACCTCATTAAAATTATAAAATATTCATTATAATAATAAAAACAAAGCTATTGAGGTTACGAGGCAAACTTTTATTTCCAAAATATCCCAATAACATGCTCAAAATTTAAGCTGACCCTCCTTCCTAACGGTCAAAAATGACAGCTTGTGTCGTTTCTGTTATAACCTCGTAACCTTTTCCATTGATTAATTTATCTATTTTGTAAACAACATGACAATTTTGAATTTTCATTTGAAATATTTTCATGCCGTGTAATAATATGGGGACAGTTGTTTCCTTTTTTCCTGACAACCATTTCCCATTGATTTAAATTTATTTGTGCAATATATAGTGCTAACCCTCTTTTGCAAAAGTTACTGGTTTTGAATGTTTTTTTGACTGGCAAGATGAAAAATGGTTTTCGAAAAGATTATTATGATGAAGTACATGGGTGAATGAAAATATTTTGACTAATATTTGAGTCCCATGTGATTTCAATAAAACAAGCCAGTCACTTGTAAAAGTGAGGGTTGGCACTTTATTTTCCCGAGGTCTTGTACATTACAATTTAAAGTTTCTAGAAACATCAGATGCCGAAGTTTTTTCTTTTTCAAAATGCCTGATCTAAGTGTATTTGATGCAAGGATTATGAATGCAGTGATTTTTAGAAGACATCCAGTGAATATGAATACAGGGTGAGTCAAAATAAAGTGTAATCTAATCAGTGATTTATATAACCAGTTCCTTTTATTCTTTTTTAAAATTGTTCCTTTATGAGATGTAAAATTTCATTAGCTTTCATAGAAAAATTATCCTGTTGAAATCGGACAAAGCATTCTAATGTTAGAGTCATTTGAGTGGAGGTACCCAATTTTAACAGCGAACAAACTAGGCTATTTAGTTAAAGTGCGTACTGGTAACAAATGCTGTTGTCTCTTTCAATTGTTATGATAGAAATGCTTTTGGAAATAAAACAACAAGCAAACAATAGGCTGTTGCATGTGGTCTGTGAAATATGGACTAGTGGGTTGACTCTTGAGGTAATGTTCAGATCTCTCAAAAAAGCTATTCTCTTTCGGTTGTTGTTTTATTGAATCTTCGGAATCAGGACCCGCCAAACCCTTCCTTGTTTCTGTTAAGAAGAGTTGCGTGGTCCTTAGCTCATAAACAATATAGCTTGAGGTGATGGGACCTAGAACGTATCCGTAAATAACAAACAAAACAGACGGTGATCTTCAACTGGACTATGAGTCTGATGATACCTATAATTGCAACAAAATGTCAGTGCCAGTTGCTACATTGGTGCGCCATGATTTATCTCTCGGCATTGGTTGACAAGATTGTGAACTGATATTTGAAATGAGCATCGCAAAATGCGTGTCCGTTTAATATTTTGAACATTTTGTTGAATGTAGCGTCAAATTCATCACATTAATATGATATTACCCACTGCTGTGCAGTAAAGAGTTCGCGTTGAAGCAAATTTGTTCGAGATCAAAATTGGGTCCCTTTACTTAAACGGCTGTAACTTTTGAATGATTAGTCAATTTCAAAAATCTAAAATTCTCATGAAAGCTGATTAAATTTGCTATTTAGCAAGTATAATTAAGGTTGATATACATAAACAGATTTCCTGTAAAAAATTCCTCCCGTCAATTACACTTTAATTTGACTCACCCTGTATAGTGCTAAGCCAAATTGCCAGATTTTTAAGCCACCCTTAGACTTTTGAACGACTAAATCGTAGCCATACAATGATATTGCTGACCAAAATATACATTATGGTTACAATTAAACTGAACCAGAGATGTTCTGCCCAAAATTTATTGAAAAATGATGTAATAACCTGTTTTAAATGCATCTGTTTCAAAACCAGAACAAAGGTGGTCGGAAAATAGGTGTGGGTTAGCACTATATCGCGTCTATGAATATATTATTTTTACTGTTTTAATATTTTGGTTCAGATTTGGGTAAAAAGAACATATTTTGGCGGACATTTGGGGATATCATTAGGGTTAGTAACATCTTGAATTTGAAACACGCAAGTGGCGAAATGTGGGAACAAATCATTTCAGTGGTGCTCTGGCAAAATGAGATCGAGAGGGAAGTCGCGCTTGATGATTTTGAGAAAACAGCTACTGAAGTAAAACATGGGTAAAATATCCAATTTTCTATTTTTTTCTTCTAACTATATGTAAACTTCTGTCAAAATACATCACCTGGAAATGTTAATTTTAACAGTATTTTTTGTAACTTTTTGAAAACGATGTTTATAGAATAATTTTAAATTCACATGAAATATTGCATATAGTATAGTATATATCTTAATATGATGTGTGCCAAGTTTCAACGGTAGCTAACTGTATTTGCGTAACTAGAAATAATAGATGCGTTTCTCTATTTAGACTGATTATATTAGTTACCATGCTCAATGATGCATTATTCTAACACTTTAAAGTCGATTTTTGACAATTCATTACTTTCTGAATCACCTTAACACGGTCGCATGAATTAATCTATTATTGAAAGTATGAAAATGATATACCATTTTAAAGTTGCGAAAATGAAAAATTCAAATACTATGTAATAAATTCATTTTGTAAAATCACGACGCTCCTCCAGTATTTTGCAGGAGCCCCTTAGGCCTTGTATCCATTGACTGTACCCATATTCCATGTTCCCTTATCTCGTTTACCATTGTTTATAATTGTGCGGCGCAACACAACCAATACATTTCGTTCTGCTTTGTCATTATATCAGTGGCCTGTGTACGGCAGATATTCCTATTACCTGGTGCTCACCAAGTATAAACATGTTGATAGTTGATGCTGCCAGGTCATAGGAATCATCTGCCGTACATAGACCACTGATATGATCACTAAGCAGAACGAAATAATTTATTGTCTGTGTTGCTCCGCACAATTCTAAACATGATAGTAAACGAGACAAGGGAACACGGAATAAGGGTACAGCCAATGGATACAGGGCCTTACACGTTCTTGTACTGTAACCATTTTCTATTGATCATTTTTATACAATTACTAATGCTCTAATGCATAGAATTATTGAGTTCAAATGTTCTATCCGTGCATAACAATGCATTTTGTAATCAGTAGTAAGATATTTTGTACACCCATTACTTATTCTATTCACCGGAGTCAATAAGTATAGATAATTCCCACTTGACAATTGCAATCCGTAACAATCCTTTTGTGTTTACACGATTAAAAGCTCAACTAAAACCGCCAGACGTTTTTGCTTTATTCGAAGACAATAGCCTATACTTTGATTGACAGGCCTCTTTTGTGCGGTAAGATTAATTCGATACTCCTTTGGTCATTTACAAATTGTAAACTATTTGTAAGGGATTTGTGAACTAAATCCTTTGTCCGTTGATGAGATAACTTATGACAAACTTGAACAGGCTAACTGTACCACTCTAGCCGATTTGTTTGCCAAAAAATCCATATTTTAACATGTTTACACAAAAATTGCGCTATTTTGTAATTTTCAAGACAGCTCTTTTGGATTTGAGCGTTTTTAATATAATCCAGTTTAAATATACTTTGGTCTATGAGTTTTCGCCATGGATGGCTAGTAACTTCAGTTGACCAACCATGGCCAGTATCTTAAGTAGCCTAGTCTTGAAAATTTAGAAACATTTACCATTTTTAGAGAAAATATCCTAGATTCCACTAAGAATGAATTAAAAACTTATGGAAATGGTCTAAATAAAGCTTTAAAATGTAGCTAAATCCAAAAACAGTGGTGTGGTTATCCTGTGTTTTCTAAATCCTAACTTTGTACCTTTATTACCAGATAAAAGATTAAACAAAACAAAGGAGTTATTTTATATATGTTAATAAAGAAATAATTTCATCAAAAAAATATTTACTCATCTCAGGTGTAGAAACAAAATATACATTAGATTTGACACTACAAACACTATTTTTTTTTTCTCATATGAAAAAATCGAAGTTAACAAAGAATCAAGGTTGGCAATTTCCCGGGAAATACTGGTATTTCCCGCCTAGGTGGGAAATACTGGGAAATACCGGGAAATACATGGGAAATACCATTCAATGAATATGTATTTTCAAGACCCCTGGGGATTAACCTAACATAAGTATTTTTTGTCATTAGAATGTTATGTGAACAATTTTTAATTAATTTGCTTCAATAATAAAATTATTTATGATAAAAATATGCAATAGGCATGATAATGTCTATGATGTTGCTGTTGAGGGGGTCTTATTATTTTGATTCATCATATCGGATATTGCGTATGGCTCATCACAGTATCTCTTGGAACAAAGTATTTAGCATGTCTGATGACGCCAGATCGTTTAGATATTTTAGAAGACATTTGACGTATGTGAAAACATACTATTTTGAGCTATCAAACATTTGGTGCAACAAGTCTTTGTTATTACATTAATTCCAATGCATTTTCTAATCAATAACGGATAATTGATGTTGAAAATCACCAAGCAAAGCAAATTTGTGACCCGTCATATCGAAAGGTACCTTAATACCGGCATAGTAAATAACGAGATACAGGCCACTGAAGCTGAGTATAGTCAAAAATCACGTCCAAGGTCGAATTTCTAATTTCATCAGAAACGTTACCTTTGAAGTGTATTCTATCATATTAATCAGGTTCCAACATCTAAA
>JXSR01S045336.1:19135-29233 GCA_000969725.1 Ophiothrix spiculata
CCCCCCCCCCCCCTGGTTAGACGAGAGTTAAAGTTCACTAAAATCATTATTAGGTATAAATTAGCATGGCTTTTAAAATCTCCAATGACGGTGATATTAATCATCATATTTAATTAAGGTTAACACCGTCGGCTGAGAATACATGCAACTGCAGTGCATGTATAAGGTCATTTGCATTTATAACGCTGGTTTTTTTTTGGTTTTTTTTGTAAGTCGGAAAGTTTTGTTAGATGAAAAGTCGTGGGAGAATATATATTGCTGACCGTTATTTTAGAACTGGTACTACGCTGCAGTTCAGAGAGATTTGAGGAATCACTTTCCTAATGCACATGTACCATCTATACAGACTATTTACACAATTAGGACAAAATTTCACTGATTTGGTACTGTTTTGAACAGGTATAAGGGAAATAGCTGAAGATTTGGAACAGGGGATCTGCAGAAAACATTGTATGTAGACGTAAATGCAGAACTCTGATTGTCTTGATAAAGCATCTTTTATATTGTATTCTAGGTTTGACTTTAACACTTAAAATTTATTGCATCGCTGCAGCACAGCGTTACCGTTAAGGTTTTCTTGGCTGAGCAGCGACTGAAAATGGGTAAATAAAGCAAAAATGTCATCTTTCTTAGAAACTTTCCCCTCTCATGTGCAAATTGCGCGCCTTACGACTGGAAAGGAATTGTTCACCCAAAATGGAATTCTCGAATTTTTGACATTTATTTTAATTTATATAAAAGAATGCAAAAGGTTACTTTTCAGTAAAAAAAACACATGTCAGATTCATTAATTTTCACATGAAATTCAAAATATTTAAACTCAACGAGGGCCGAGCCATTAAAATTTCAAGGTGTGAGCTCCATATATGCACATTGGTGGCATCAGATAACTTGTCTTGATAAAAATTCCTGGTAATCAAAATGTTGATGCCGAGTAATCGCAATATAAAAATCGCAGGCAAGTGTAAAAAGCCTATATTAGGTACCTTTTATACATCACATCAGCTTATTTTCTCCTTGTATTTCCTTCAATTTTAAAATCCTACAGGCAAAATATATTTTTCATCAATTGTATCAATCTGAGTCATATTTTAACTAGCAGAATCGACCAACCTGACGTCTTTTTATCTTATCTTCTAAAACAAAATTGATGTAAGGGTTAAAATTCGTATCTCTTAAAAGGCTCAAAATTGTTGATTTTCATAAAAATACCAAATAATGCATCATTTTTATCAATAGCAAAAAAAAAATACTTACATTATAATGAAGAAACTCCAATTTTTAATATCCACGTTCCCGATTTGCATTCGCTATTTTTTCAGATAATAAGGGTTTTCGGCTGGTCATGAAAATAAAAATAATAAAAAAAAAAAACACCTCGCAACTAAGATTTTGTAATATCGATCGTCAGATCGTAATATTAAATTGTTCATTATAAGCTCATTTGCATAGGATCTCCGTACTCACTGAATCACAATAATCTGTTTATCGTTCGATAAGCACTTTTTATTGAAAAACCGATAAACAGCGTGTTTTATTCTAAGATCATACTATAATTTATTAATCAACAATGCCAAAACAAGTTATTTTTTTCTGATAACCGTCTAACAAACTTTTTGTGTTTTTCATTAAAAAAATACTGTTTTGGCTCGTAAAATACTTTATTGGCAATAAACAGTGTTTGTACTTCTGCTTATTGTACATTTTTCATGCCATCAGGGCCGTACGAAGGTATGTAAGCCAAGGGGGGGCAAACACATTTACCGTCCCGAAATTCATGTTTCTTCCCGATGTATATACCGTCAATTTGTTTGTAATGCGCGCGTAGCGCGCGAAAATTTTGCTTTTTCAGCCAAAATTCGATATAAAACCTTGATATTTGTGCTAAATTGGCTTATTTTGACTAAAAATTTGCGGGACAGTAATATCGGGACGGTAAAAGTAGTAAACTATCGTCCCGATATTTTAATTTTTGTCCCGCTAGCGTCCCGATTTTTCGAGCCAGGGGGAGCGGGGCCCCCCCCCCCCCCTGCCCCCCCGCTTCGTACGGCCCTGCATGCCATAGCTGCTCAAAGGTCATATATTTAAAAACCAACGCGTTAATATCATTGGCAATTTTCCAAAATTAACAAAAGCCAGATAAAACATGAAGTGATACACTCGACAATGAACGATTGCCTTTAAATTCATTTACCCATGCCCTACACGTCCATTTTCGGCAAGAATAGTATATCCTCAACATAGTTCGTATTTTTAGGGAGTAGCATGGATTTTTATATATTTGGTGTGAAACTAGGAAATACACAAGCGAGTTGGAAACGCAGAAAGTTTGAAACATTGTAAATGTGTAAACAGAACTGAAGCAATAATACCATACAGCAGGGTAAGTTCCTTTTTATTGGATTATCGGTTTAAAAATAGGGTTTTCCATATGTGATGACTCACACCGAAAAGGGGGACTTTGCGACAGAACACTTTTCAAGATACGGGTGAAAATAGGTAGCAAAAAATAAAGAAAATAATAAGAATTTCAAGCATCACAAATGAGTCATCACATATTATTTATCTTTAAAACTGCACACAGTGATACACCAACTCAAATCCATTTATATGAAACAAACAAAATATAAAAATCCGTCATTTCGTTTAAGAATGACTGCAATATTTCTATTTCGTGTTAAATTTTCATTTTTCCGAAAAAATAATCCCAACAAAAATATTTGAAATCTGCTTTTCCAAAACAAACTTCAATGAAAAATAGCAGATTACAATTACAAATCTATTGCGGAAATGGAAATTTAAAAAAAAAAAGTTGTTTCGTTTTGGTTGTAGGGACAAAACAAAATTTGAACAGCGATAACAAATAAAAAGATTAAAAAGTAGTTAAACTTTTCAAAACCTTTTTCAACCAAAATTGATATTGTGGTCCTTAAGCCAAAATCGTAGTTTTTTGCAAAAATTAACATCACCATTTTGGTCAGCATGCAAATTATCGTATACTTTTATATGGGTTTAATTCTTGTTGGTGAGTTACGGAGTAAAATCCTTTCTAAAAATGAAGGATTAACACCAACCTTACAACAAAATTCATCATATTGAAGTTTTAGTTTCACTTTTTGTTATTCAATTGCAATCTAACGCTCACACTGATACATTAGTCTTATTATTTTACATCAAAATGTGGTGATAATGATGCATTTGTCATGTCCAGAATATCGGTCGTCAGTAGTCGGTCACAATGGCACAAGTGTCTAAAAATCATACACCTCTTGTTTAAACTAAATGCGTTTAGTTTTTGTAGCCATTTGTAATCTTTTATTATCTGCCCGGGTTTTTGTAATGTGGTATACACTAGTATTCAAAAGTATCTCAAATTGGTAAAAGTATCTAAAATTGAAAATCATCTCATTTTGCTTATTATTTTTGAAGCAAAATGAGATACATTATGAGATGATTTTCAATTTGAGACACTTTTGCAATTTGAGAGACTTTTGAATACTAGTGACAATGGTACTTCATTTCAAGCTGTCCCTAGATTATCAGTCAAATCGTCCAGATAAGCATTTAGTGATAATCGTTTATCGTTTTTCATCTTATATAATGAAACTTTTACTGCCTGATATTGTCGAGGATTTCGATCATCAGAAGTTGCCCTTGGCTTAGTCTTTATTTGGCAATATTAAGTACAATATTATTCATGTTCAAAATTAATTCTGTCTTGTAAACGAACATGAAAAGATTACACAATAGAATTATATGGACTGGTTTAAAATAAGGTATTGTCTTCTTGGAGATGTAGATGCATCATGCTGAATATCTTTTATTAATCTTGACCGACCCATAGTAGTTATTTTGTCTACTCTGAGAAAATTAGATGATGGACAAACTGAACAAAACGTTATTATCTTATGAATTTACAATGCTGGAATAAATGAAACCACAGTAATGAAATCTGTGATTTCTTTAATGCATAATGTCTTCACTAATAATTTCCACTTTACAAGAAAGTTTTGTATGGTAATTGTAACAGCAATATTTTTTTGAATTTTTAGGTATAAGATAGTTTTGAAAAATAATTTTAAGTGAATCATAGGAGGTCTTTATAAGCAGCACAAGTAAATAACTCTTTTTTATATCTGACAATTAATAGTTTCTAATTATAATAGACTTTGAACCAAAGATAACATTTGTGATTGTTCCTGTCTTGTTCCAAATATAATAGACTTTGGACGAAAGATAAAGTTAAAGCTACTTCTAATAACATATTCACTATATAAATATAATAAATGTTAAGCGTTTCAATGCGCCATTCCATCATCATTTTTATCTTATAAAGTCCGTTTTGTTCATTAGCTTTACAATACAAAATTTAGCTGATTTTAATATTGGTTTTAAACTGGCAAGATTTGCAATGTTTTACTTTTAACCCTCGTCCACCTTAGCTATTTCTACTACGTCGTCACATAAGAGGATGTGGTGGTTATCACCCCACCACCCACACTAAAACAAAATTGACGTGCCAAAAGTGTGGTTACTTTATATCATAGTGTATAGGATAGAGTCTCCTCTTTCCATTGACATCAAAATCATGAAGATCGGTTTAGGCGTTACGTAATTATGACGTGATAAAGTACTTAAGGTCGGAAAAAATGTGTTTTTCTTGATTTTCTCAAAAAATGTGATTTTTGGTCCAAAATCAACATCACCATCATGTTCCTTGTGAAAATTCCTTTCTGCAAATGTATACTTTTATTAACTTTAAGCACTTTGTTAAAAAGTTATGGTACAAAATAAATGTGCAAATATTTAAACAGTGCGTCTAGTAAACATCGGCATTTAAAACCAATAAATATCATCCCCTGAACTGTGCACGTAGGAGATATGCACTAGTGAACTTTATATAGTTGAATTAATAGTAGTATCCCTAGTCAATACAATAAGGCCAAAAAAAAACAAGTTTGATTCTGGTAACCCGCGCGCGTTTCCGTTAAGTTACATATTTCCCGCATTATTATTTTTTATAATACAAATTAATAGTAGGTCCCTAGTCAATACAATAAGGCAATTAATAGTAGGTCCCTAGTCAATACAATAAGGCAATAAATTTGCAAAAATGTAACATTAAGTGAGGTGCTTACACCCCTTAAAGCATACATAATAAAAAAAAAAAAGCTGTAGGACACATATGATAAAAATACAATTTAAACACACCTTAAACTACCCCCGACCAAGTTTAGTTTTAAACGCATTTTAGAGCAGTTTTACTATATACAAGTGGTTAAAACTTAAACGGTGATTACATTTAGTCACTCTTTGAGAATTACGTTTATCTTTTTTATGGTTTAAATTGCGATTTAAACATATTTCGAGAATACGGCCCACGGTACTTAATAGCAAAAAGCATTAAAAATACGGTGTTATAACTTGCAAATGTGATCAGTATAATTGTCAGTCTAAAATACCGTACAAACAACGTCCAATTCAACTGCTAATTTTTAAAATGTACATATTATTGCTTTCATCTTTGAGGTATTCCCCCCACTCACACCAGTGTGTGAGATGTGGTTCAAAAGACTAATGTAGGCTGCAGGTTTTTAATATGATAGTTTATCAAATGTGTGGAGTGACATAGCTATAAGACACGTGTATTGGGACTAGGCTTAACAAAGGAGCATTTAAAGTATTTAAAGCAGTAAAGCAGGATAAACACCAAACCAGTGTCCTAAAAATGGTTACATGTAGAAAACTATAGCAATTGGAGAGTTCAAACTTTGCATACCTTATAATAAGTACCTCTGCTAGATGTTTACAAAAATTTAATATTGCAGCATTGCCATTTTTTGAGTTATCAACAATGATAGATACCTATGTCAGAAACGTGCATTTTCAAATTTCAACAAAATCGTAAGCATGTTCGTTTCATGTAATTTTAACCATCATTTAACTTCACATAACCCAGAAAATTGACATGCACAAAGTTAGGTTGTCTTATATCATAGCTTAGGGTAGGGTCTCATCTTTCCATTGATACCAACATCATGAAAATATGACAAGCTGTTACATAATTATGACGTCATCAATTACTTCAGATCCTCAAATTAGGTCGAAACCTGACTTTTGGCAAAAATGGCCACCGATTAAAATTTTTGATATTCCTAAATGTTGATCGGGCATTTTGAAAATAAATAAAGAAAATTATTATTTAAACAAATCCTGTAAGTGTTAGCATCATATCATGCAGATGTTTTACAAAATGTACACAAGTTTGCAGTTTAAACAGTTAAAGAATTATTGTTACCCATGAAAACTTGAATGTGCTTTATGCGTATTCATCAACTTTCGCGCCACAACTTGATTGACAGGTTCAATTTAAACAACTCATTCCGGAATGCACGGAATGCAGGTATCCGTAATTTGCATAAAATATATATTGAAAGAGAGTTCAGTTATTATTTATTACAAATTTTATCAAATTTGGTTTAAAATAAAGTCTGATCATGATCATTTAGAAAAAAAAATCACGTTAAACATCAAAAAACGTGTATGCTTATTATTTTGTTGAATTTTGAACAAATGCGTTTGTGACATAGGTATCTACCTTAATTGATAACTCAAAAATTAATAACGCTGTAATATCAAATTTTACGAGTATCTAGAAGAGGTTTGTAATATACTTTGTTCAAAGTTTCATTTCTCTAACTACTATAGCTTTGGCACGCGGTCACTTTTATACATGTAACCATTTGTTGGGACACCTGGATATATATATCGTAAGACATTAGCTAAACTCCAACATGTCGGGTTATACAACACGAAGAAAATAAACAAATGTAAGAAATTGGTGTTGTACAAAAACGTTGCAGTTCATTGAATGAATCGTAGGCTAGCTTTCGGACATTTGTAATTTTCTAATTAATTTTCGGACTGTATAGTGAACCCTAATCCATTTTCGGACTGGCGAACCCTATTTCATTTTGGGACTAGCGAACCTTATTTCGATTTCGGACTAGCGAACCTTACAATTAGCGAACCCTTTTAAATTTCGGACTAGGGGCACCTTATTTTATTTTCGGACTAGTTAAATTGATTTTATTTTCGGACAAGCGAACCTTCGGACTGGCGAATCTTCGGACTACCGGGCCGTAATCAGGGTTGAGTTTATTCAAATTTCAACCCTAAGTCCCTAACACAATTCTTACAATATAGGAAGAAGCACCGTTCAAATGCAGCATTACTACGTTTAATTTACGGTTGATTTCTTACAGAGTAGTCATGTCAAATTTTCAAATGTTTATTTGTTGGCTTCTACTTTACCAGCTTACTGCACTGACGTACGCATCCAGAGTCGGGAACACAGACATGGTGAAGTATCTGATTCTTGACGGGAAAGCGGATCCAGAAATTCAAGATTGGGTAAATAACTTTGATAATATCACAAGACTCTGTCACACATCACCGTATAGAGCCCAAACGTACAAATAACGTACACTGTTTCGGTCATTTCGGTCGATTACCAAACCAGTGTACGTTATTCGTACGTTTCTTGATGTGTGACTGAATTTAACGTCATGTGCGAGACTGGGAAAGTTTCATACAAAATTGACTATTTGGTTTGTCTCTTATATGGAGTGACCATATATATAGTGCCACTATAATGAATTCATCAAGCATTCAGCTAATTATTCAATATCTATTCTAAGGTCCGTATGCACAAAACTGGACTAAGTTAGTCCTAGACTAAAGTGAAATTTGATTTCCTAAAAAATAATACCTTTTTGGGATCTGTGATAATGTATGCCCTTGTTTTAAGATTTACATTGAAATGTCTATAATTTGATCATTTTTCTGTTTTGGAACACTGGCTTACTTTTCCAGAAGAACAAACAATTGGGTTGGTACAGGACCAACTAACTTAGTCCCGGACTAAACCATTTTTGTTCTAAAAATAATTTAAATGATCTAATAGACCAATGAATCATAAAATTAAAGTATCAGTACAGATTATCACTCAATGTTGTTTAAAAATGTGTTATTTTTCAATATTTAAAATTTCACTTGTTTACATTTTACAACGCATATTTGAGGAGGAGAAATTGTTTTATAATGCTCAATAAGGATCGTATAAATAATTCATATGGAGTAGTTATCGATCAGACCTGCGTAATTATTAGAAAATACATTGAAAGCTATTGGAAATATTTAAAGAGCAAAAACTTGCCCCTGAAAAAGTAAAAACCGGTGTAGCAGGCACGTAAGTCCCCCATTCCTATTAGTAGAGTACCAGTCCGGGCAAATTTCCAAATCAGGAACGCGTTCCAGATTTTGAACGTATGTACCAAATTAGGAAACATTATATCCCAACATGCAATGCAGCTACAATCATTTGAAGTTATAATTGGAAATTTCTGACATTAATTTATCATATGTAAGTGGAAAATGTTGAAACTTTTTTTCATTGTGTTTATTCCTTGGAAGATCAAATTATATTCTATGACAAGAAAATGTAAAATAATATTGTTATTAATTGATAACATAATCTAATTAATCCCATTGTTTTAATTGAGATATTAAGCTCACGGTGAAAATCAAAATTCTCACGGCTGATTTTTAGCAAACATCCTGAACTTTAAGAAATTGAATTAAAAAATATCCCCAAACCTTCAATAAAGTTGCTAGAAACAAAAAACCTTAAATTGTTTCCTAATTAGGTACAACCGTTCCAAATCTAGAACGCGTTCCAAATCTGGAAATTTGCCTGGACTGTACACACAACGGGTCTCGTTCAACTGTTCAATGCTACAAAAATTAGCCATCAAAACCACCTAGCACCTTGATAAACTCTTTTAATAATTATCATAGCGTAATCAACCTGTTAAAAGTGTGTCTGATTAATTACGTCTCAAAAACAAAGCAAAATTATCCTGCTATTTTACGAACATCCCTTTTGCCTAGATAACGTGATATTGGTACCCGTAACACATTGCCTCATTTGTGTAACATATTATAAAGCGTGCTTTAGATTTGCAACATATGGGATTAAGCAACATATGATCCAATGCTGTCAAAAGGTTTTGTTCATTACAATCTAATACTTTCAGCAACCAACACAACGACAGCGATAAATCTAGACTCCCACTAACGTCTCCAAAATTGACCATTTAATCTACATGGGTAGCAAGTTGATTTACTCTCTTTGCAGCACGGAGAAACATCTAATCAAAATAATCGCTAATAGCGTAATTAATGCATGAGCAATCGAATCGATTATATCTATTGATGAATTTGCAGATATAGTGTAGTGCCACGATGTATAGACGCCCCTATATTCGTTAAACCAGACCAATGCTACAACAAATTAGCAATTAAAACTACATGTGAAAGTCAATTTAATAATTATCATAGCGTATTCGGTAAATTAAAATTGTGTCCCATTAATCTGAACCATAAAACGAAACCACTCAACCTGTTATTTGACAATTATCCTCAATCAAATAACAAAAACGTCAATACGTCAATACCTAATTCAAAAGGTTTCTGGCTGGTCTTGCTAGTTGATTAGCGTTTACATCAGTATAGATAATGGAACGTAAATCAATTAAGGTTTGTTTGACTGTTTGGTATATGAAGACTGACGCGGGTAGATTTGAAGCACAAACTGTGAGACCCTGACACCTCATGAATTGCATTGGAATATCAACTCGTTCTTGATCTTGTTGATAGCGTCTTCAAAACAAA
This sequence comes from Ophiothrix spiculata, assembly GCA_000969725.1. NCBI lineage: Eukaryota > Metazoa > Echinodermata > Ophiuroidea > Amphilepidida > Ophiotrichidae > Ophiothrix > Ophiothrix spiculata. Next base: position 28,871 of record JXSR01S045336.1, read on the forward strand.
TAGTCACTGCATATTAACATATTAAGGCCTATCAGGACCATATTCAGAATCGGATTTATTTTAGTCCGCAAATAGCCTAAATAAGGCAAATGAACCGTTATTTTAACGGAGCGTGTTCTTTTATTTCCATCTTATCCAAATTACTGAATCCAAACAAAGGTAGACATTTCCACTGTATTGTGGTGTCTTTTTCCATAAACAATGCTGAATCCATGATTTTCATCCTAAAAAATTGTATCCTCAGGACATAATATATAGGATAATATACTTTCTTAAAAAGAAAGGATCAAATTGATCCGATTAAGTATCAAATATGAGCTTACCCTCTTTCCGGATCAATTTGATCCAAATTCTCCTCAAATT
>JXSR01S045336.1:65766-75960 GCA_000969725.1 Ophiothrix spiculata
ATATACATAGAACCCTTTGCAAAGTTATTTACAACCTATCATAAGCATGTGAACATGCCGCAATTTGCGTGAACCACTCTGTTGCTATGGCATTTTTGTGCACTTTCTGGACGGTTTTACCTATGAATGGTGGTGATGGGGTGGGTGGGCAGTGGAAAGGGAGGGTTTTGGGCTTTAAATGTGTTACTACATAGATGTAAATGTTTTAGTTAATAAATCACATCATTTTACACTGAAAATATGATCTTAATTTCTGAAATTAAATTAATTTGTTTGTTGTCCATTGATTAATTATGGAGTTTGGTGACAAACCTCTTACATCCATAAATTAGTTTAAAAGATATTTATGATTAGTTTGATTTCTGTAAACATAATATTGTAAACATGTACATCATTATACTTAATTTGCATGCAAACTTGATTTAAAATAACAACGTACAGATGTCATAATAAACTGTCCTTGTTTTCTCAGTTTAACAAAAATGGATGTATCAAAGAGGTTTTGGAAACAAGCTCTTCATATACTGCACTAATACATACGTTTGAGATGGGAAACAAAGACATTGTCAATTGTCTGATTTAGGATGGAAAAGCAGGAGTAGACATTTGAAATCAATCAATCAATGATGCACTGTACTTGCATGACATGCATACCCTATAATGGAGACTATGTTTAGGATATTCACTGCATATGCTACTGCCATCTTACCAAGTACTTGATACTTTATTGCCATTTATATTACAGGGTGAAGATACGGCACTAATGATTGCGTCACGTAGAGGACACACAGACATTGTCAAGTGCCTGATTCATGATGGCCAGGCAGGAGTAGACATTCAAGATAAGGTAGAACGTCATCCCGTTTATATCTGAAAATAACACGCTTGTGTAGTATAGAGGGCGCTATCACCCATTACCGTGTGTCAAATTACACGGTGCTTTTTAGAAGGAGGACTCTAATGTCAATAACAACACACATGGCCGTCGAGTAATAAAGAAGTAAACGCTAAACTAGCATACCCTTGTGTCATAAGTCATGCCTTAAACATCACAGTGGCGACGAACGGGATTAATCTACAAGACTACAACTATCATGGATCATCTTACATCGTTTCACAACTTCCCTCGATTTGATGTGCATGCAAATGAAGGAAATCTTGGTCCACGCTGGACTAAGTGGCTCGAACGATTTGAACGATTCATGTGTGTCGCGGACATCAAGGGCCCCACACGTAAACGTGTTGCGCTATTGCACTACGCCGGACCGGAGGTGGATGAAATTTTTCAACATTGCCGGACACAGGGGAGTCAAAAGACTATGACAAAGCCACAGAGGCATTAAGTAAGTACTTTAAACTAAAATCTAATGTGGCGTTTGAAATCTGCAAGTTCCACATTGCAGAACAGGACAGCTCAGAAACCATCGACCAGTTCCATGTCACACTGTTATACTGTTGGGCAATTATTTAGCGTTGGTTAAACTATGAACAACCCAATTGTTGGGTAAATAATATGAACCAACTGTTGGTGAAATTTTACCCAATATTTGGGTAATTAGCAACAACTTTTACCCAACAGTTAGGTAATTAGCCAACATTTTACGCAACGTTGGTAATTATTTACCCAGAAGTAGGGTTGTTCATAGTTGAACCAACGTTGGGTAAATTATTTGCCCAACGTTCTAACAGCGCAGACTTCGGAAATTGGCCGAAACATGCGAGTTTCATGATGTAGAGAAAGAAATTCATGCACAAATAGTACTTAAATGCACCAGTAAGACATTGCGCAGAAGGGCCATGCGTGACGCCATGACTGTTACACAATTGCTCAAACATTGGAAACAAGTGAGCAACACGCTAAAACTGTGGAAACTGCAAAACAAAGTGCAAATGCTGTTAGCAGTAGAGGTCGCCGTCCACCACAGCAACAACGCTATAGCCAAACTCATAGTCGTAGTAAGCACGGTCACAAGTCAAAACAGACTTATACGCACCAAAGTCAAGGTCATGCTGCTACGAATAAGTCAAAGCAAAACTCTCAATCTACTGAAATGTGTACACGCTGCGGACATAATTTGCCACACAAAAATGGTACATGTCCAGCTGTGGGTTCTGAATGCCACCGCTGCCACAGAAAAAAATCATTTGGGCCGCATGTGTAAACAAAACAAGTCCACTGTTAATGCTACTGCTACAGAAAACATGTCGCCATCTGCAGATGATAGTGACTCTGAGTCGGACTATGTTTACATGGTCACTGATGATGAAGCTACCTATACTGGACGTAAACGGAAATTGCTAGTATTCCAAATTGGCCAAGTGGTACTCATGGACAAAATACAGGCACCAGTTCTGATTGACACTGGATCTGATTTTATGGATTTTCGACAGTATTACCTACCAAAAGTTAACTCCACAGCCACAGCTACGCCGCCCAGACCAGCATATATTTCCATACGGTGATAGACCCGCATTACCAGTTCTCGGTATCGCTACTATTAGAGTGCACGCACTAGCTACAGACTGCACCGCTGATGTTGATTCCCATATTGTACATGGAAACACGGGCAACCTACTATCATGCCACACATCGCAGTTTGTACAGTTAACTTACCACATCCAGAGTTACGGTGATATTTTTACTGAGTATGATTCACTGTTCACAGGTGTAGGTAAACTCAAAGATGTAGAAATAAACCTACACATTGATAAATCTGTGCCCCCAAAGTCACAGCGCCACCATTCCACACTAGAAAAGATGTGGAGGCTGAACTTGAGCGTTTGAAAGCTCATGATTTGATTGAAACTGTCAATGGGCCTACAGCATGGGTCAGCCCAATTGTAACAGTTTCCAAAAAGAATGGTGTTCGTTTGTGCGTTGACATGCGCGAGGCAAATCAGGTAATTAAGCGCACGCGACAACCCATACCAACATTAGAAGACGTTATTGCTGATCTAAATGGTCCATCCTGGTTTAGCACTCTTGATATGAATTCAGGTTTCCATCAATTCAGACTACACCCGATAGCAGGGATATAACCATATTTTCTTGCCACGCTGGTTTATTCCGATTCAAATCTCTCATGTTTGGTGTTAATTCTGCACCGGAAGTGTTCCAATCTGCGGTTGAACAGCTCTTGTCCGGTATTCCTGGCTGTTAAAACATGGCTGCTGATATTTTGGTCTATGGGTGTACAAAAGATGAACATGACAGGAACCTGCGTCTTGTACTCAACCGTCTCAAAGAGCACGGTGCAACATTGAACAAAGACAAATGCACATATGGACAGCAAAGCGTTAAATTGTATGGGCATATTTTTAGCGCAGCTAGTGTTAAGGCAGATCCTAAGAAAATCAAAGATGTGTGCACAGCCCCTGCCCCTGCTAACAGTAGTGAAATGTCAAGCTTCCTAGGTATGGCACAGTATCTAGCAAAGTACATTCCTAATTACTCCACCCTCACAGCACCGCTTCGCAAGCTCACCAATCAGAATGTTCCATGGGTGTGGGGTGACGTAGAATCACAAACTTATCAAAAGTTGAAAGTTAAACTCAAAAGTTCGTGCATGATGACTTATTTTGACCCTACAAAGAGTATTGACATTTTGGCATGTAATGCATCTACTCAAAATGAAATTAATATTAAATGATGGCTGGACTGTACTAAAAATGCGTCATTAGGACATACATACTCATTGTCAAGTGTCTGGTTCATAATGGGAAGCAAGGGTAGGCATTTAATGTTATAGATATTCACCTATTTCTCAAATGTTATAATACACTTACATATGTTAACATGGATATTGTCATTAAGACAAGTTGTTGTTACCTTGTTGCCATTTGTATTACAGGGTGGATATACTGCACTAATGAAAGCGTCTACAGAAAGACACACGGACATTGTCAAGTGTCTGATTCATTATGGAAAGGCAAAAGCAGACATCAAAAATCATGTAGGTATTCACTTTCTTCTTTAATTCATTTAGCTGCATATGATAGCATGAATATATATGTTTTATCAAGTTTTGTCGTTTTACTACACAATGGAGATACCAAAACAGACTTCAGCCGATAGACACACAATGTCAAACGTCTGATTCATGATTGGAAACCAGGCGTAGATATTCAAAATAAGGTAGATAAGCTCTTTTTCTTTTACGGCACTAATGATTGCGTCACGTAGAGGACACACATACGTTGTCAAGTGTCTGATTCATGATGGACAGGCAGGAGTAGACAATAAAAATAAGGTAGATAGTTATCCCGTTTATATCTGAAAATAATACACTTGTATGTGTTACCATGCATACCATAAACCATCTACTCACAAATAACATTATAAGGGATGGATGGACTGCACTAATGATTGCGTCATTAGGACACATACACATTGCCATTGTCATTGTCAAACAGTGAGAACCACCAATACAACATACGTAATAAAAACGACTTTGGAATACCCATACATCTAATTAAAACAATATCAAGTATTTGACCGTAAGTATGGAATAGTTTACCAAATCATGTCAAAAATGTTCAGTCAATAAGCCATTTTAAGAATAACATCAAAGTTATGTTATTAAACTCAAATTGATTTTTATACTTTATGTTTATTCATGCTTAGTATCTTTATAGGCACTCAGAATTCACAGCACAAATTGATATTCCTAATCTTAATTATCAACTTGAAGCGAACACCTGAAATGACTTTATTTTGCTTTTTTGTAGATATATTCCACATAAAAAGCAAATAATAAAGGGCCAAAATTCTGTCTTGTTGTATCCAAAGCTCTTTCCATTAGTCTCATATCCAAGTTTAAAATTTACTCTAACATAGGCCTACTGTTTAATGTTCAGTCTTATCTAGCTCAATCATCATTGAGCATTTTTTTGCAATGTATAATACAACATAACATTCGTTTATATGAAGTATGTACTTGGGTATGATGTTAACAAAGAGTTAACATCATACCTACCTGATTCAAACAAATTTGCTAAAAACAGGCTTACTGACTGTCCATTACTTCAGCTGAGCCTACAAAGTAAAAGGAACAATGAAGTTAAAACCTGGTCGTGTTTTAGTGCCCCCCCCCCCATTAGTCTAAGGGCTAAGGTTGGGTGGGGAATAAATGAAGAGTTTGTTTCCAAAAGGTAATAACTCCAAAAATGTGAAATTGGAGAAATAAACACTTTTTTTTAATTACAAGCCCCTTTTACATGTAATTCAATTATGAAGGGTATTAAATATTAGGGCATACGGTAGTGACAAAACACCAACCAATTTTAGAAATCTCAGAGATCCAGTTTAGTTGTAATGATTCTTTTATTTTTCAATTTTCAGTGGATTTATTCCCTTTTGGAATGAAAATGTTGAATTTCAATGGAGTTAATGCCTTTTGGAACGAAAAATTGTGATTTTGGGACAAAATTCACACAGTAAAGTATACTAGAAAAACCCATTATCGAAATAAAAGAGTTTTGGGTAAAAAGAGTTTTATTCCATGCAACTAGGTCGGTCATACTGCTCATTGGTACCAATAACTCAATTTTGACAAAAAGTGGAGTTATTACCTTTTGGAACTGAGCTCTTCAAATATAAATATAAAACTCTTTTCCAGAATTTGACTCATGTTTAGCTTAGCTTAGCCTAAGGTTATGTAGATTTCATTAATAGTTCTTTAATTTAGACCATTCCAGTACTCTGCTGTGCAAGACATAGCTTCGGACCCAAGCGCACCTTGAGTGCCCCTACAGGTGCACTAATCACATAGTGGTGGGTGATTCCAAACTAACCTTTGTGACCGAAAAATGGGAAAATTTCACTTTAAAATGGCCAAAGAACCTAGCATAAACATTATATCAACGAGGTTGTTGTTGATAATGGTGCTCACTGGTGGGATCAAGACATGAAGGTGTTTAAAAATTAAAATAATTGCCAAAATACTGAATAAAATTCATGTAACGTTCAGTAACGTTTGTGACCGCGCACGGATTTTTTTTTTTCTCCAAATGACTTCAAAGTAAAATTTCTCTGATATGTTAGAGAATTTCTTATTGCGCTTTTCACAGATGATTGTTAACATATTTGCAAAAAGTTCATAAATGTTGTAGGAAATTCTATCGTCAGGATTTCGGTTAATGAATGTTTAGTTTGGTAACGTCTGGTAACGTTTGTGACATTTTGGTGTTACTTTTTGGTAACGTTTGTGACATTTTTGAATGAAAACATGTGCTCATTCATGCACGGGTAGAAAAAAAATTTCTGATTAGAAAATACTTTTCACATACCGAGTAACAAACGTTTGACTGAAAAAACTGCTAATTATGGTCGAATAAAAAAACCCTGATTGTTTGCTTGAAATCAAAGAAGGTTTAGTTTTCACTGGAACGAGCCTGGTAGTGAATGCTTTTTGACCAGCAATAACACTTTTCATGCATGCACATAACACAGTATTAAGCTTAACTGAAAAGATTACCACCATGGACCATGCATGCTAATTTACTACTCAGACTCTCAAGCCAAAAATGCAGAAATTCCGGATTTTTGCAATGGCCTGCATACTGCTGGAATCGACCAGTTCTACACCATATTAATTATAATTGGTGGTAAATCCATGTCAACGTCTATGACGTCATTTAAAAACACACAACTATAGCACTTCAAAATTTAAATACCTATTAAAGGTTTCACAGCACAAATTGGTATTCCTATTGTTCTACATGCAAATTTGCGCCCAAATCTCACATCTTTACCAATGCAATAATGCGTTTCAGATATTCAATGATACTTACGTTTAAATCATAATACACTTGCATTACAAATCTTACATCTACGGTTTACCAATACAATAAAACCATTGATTATCTACTAAACAATGACATTTTCTATCATTTAAGAAGCATTTTAAGTGGGATTGAGCTGCTTGATTTTTACCTACACTACCCTACATATTTACCATGAAACGGTAGTTTGTGTTCTGGATGATTTCTAGACCATTTTTGCGTCTCTCAATATAGAGGAAATTGATCACAAAATAATTGTCAGCTTATATTTGAGAAAAACTGAGATTTTTGCAACACTATTTGTCGACAGACTTCGGAAGTAAAAATCTGTAACAAAACTAAGCCACTCAACCCACATTTCAACTACTTTTGAGACGTTTAGTGCAACCTGTGCGTCATGCAATGGTGGTGCCCATGAGCCATAGTGTGATGCGGGGTAGATCAATAATAGTGGCGTAGAATCTCAAGATATCCCAGAATATACATCTGTGCTTTGCTTTAATTACTTGCTAGCTTCGTGTGCGTTAGAGTGTTTGTGTCGATTGTAGGTAGGGGTGTGTGTGATGGGGTGTGAGGAAGTGTGTGCGTTTCATATTATATATTTTATTATGTCAAGTGAAATTTTTTGGTTTATGTTTTTTTGATTTTTAAGGGGGGTGCAACACTCTACCTTCTTTTGCTTCTTGTTGCATCTCCTCCATATAAATAATAAAATTGAATTGGATTGAATTGGATTCGATTGGATTGAAGTATATATACATAGGGAGCAAAACCCTATTTTAGGGGTAAAACTGCAACGAGAAATTATTTTAATGTGTCCTATCTATTTAGATTCTCTGGACCATAGGTAACAACACTAGGGTGGACACAAAATCAGTCACCTGCACGGGACCCTGCAGGAGGGGGGTAAAAGTCATTGCAGGGGGCAAGCTTCAAAATTGGTCAAATTTTGTTTTAAACCATTCTAACATGTTCCTCTCATCATAAGGAAGCGGAAAAAGTATACTTTGACTCATATCTGATAAAGAGTTTTTGAGATATAACCGAACGCATGAAATGTGATTACAGGGGTCACATGTTGGGCCTATGGGAGTCAAAAATTTAAAAGTGTCGGATTTTGCTCAAAATTGTCTCAAATTGTTCGTCTTGCAAAACTGTCTACATAAAGTAATATTTTCCAACGTCTTCGATCATTCGTTTCTATGGTATCAAGAAAGAAACGTTATTTCCAATTGGTGCATATGCATAAAATAACAAAAACTTTATATCGACCTGTAACCATAGCAACGATTGATCGTAGACGTTTGAAAATATTACTTTGTACAGACAGTTTTGCAAGACGAACAATTTGAGACCATTCTGAATAAAATCGAACACTTTTAAATTTTTTGACTCCCATAGACCCATCTCTTGACCCTTGATTTGACCTGTCATGTTTTCGGATATAACTCTTGAATCACTCATCGGAGATGGGTCAAAGTATACATTTTCTGGTTCGTTATGATGAGAGGAACATGTTAGAGTGGTTTTGAACAACATTTGACCAATTTTCAAAGTTGCCCCCTGTAATGACTTTTACCCCCCTCCTGTATGGTTCCGTGCAACAGAATGATTTTGTGTCCACCCTAGCGATGTTACCTATGGTCCATAGCACCCATCTAGATAGGACACATAAAAATAATTTCTCGTTGCAAGTAAACCTGTTTTGCTCCCTAGGTAATATATTTTGTCGTCTAGACAATTCATGTTACCTTGTTGCCATTTGTGTTACAGAATGGAAATACTGCACTAATAAAAGCGTGTAGAGGTGGACACACAGATATGGTCAAGTGCCTGATTCTTGACGGAGAGGCAAGCGTAGACATTCAAAACAAGGTAGATATTCATTTTTATCTTCCATTCATTCAGCTGCAGACTTTAGCATGCATATGCAATTAGACTTACCTTGTTGCCAGTTTACTTCACAATGGAGATACTGCACTAATGCAGGCGCAATCTGTATGGCTCCCATTTGTATTATAGAGGGAAGAACAGCACTAATGAATACATCAATACTAAGACACATAGTTATACATTATCAAAACAGTGTACTTTTAAAAGTCCAGAATACGCCGGGACAGTTGTGACGTCATAATTTATGTAAATCGCCCAACACGTGCGTTTTGGACCTAAACAAAACAAATGATCGTGTCACTAATCATAGTATTAACACAATAGGCACATTTTAAACATACAATTCAGACTGATTTTTCTCGGTTGGAAGACAAAAATAACGACAGGAGGCCCGTCCTGGCTTGTAATCACAACCTTCAGCATAATAGGCCGGCATGTTTTCCCTTATTTTTGTTATAGACGAAAGTTATGGTATAAAACCGGAGTCAGACTTTTTTCTCAATAAACTTAACGTGGGGCAAAAATGGCCACACCGTTTGTTTGGGTCCAAAACGCACGTGTGGTGATGTGCATAATTTATGACGTCACAACTGTCCCGGTGTATTAATTGGGGTGTTTTTGCATTAATTGGTCTTTGAGTTTAGTATGAATAAGGTACAGGGTGTCCAAAAATTAACTGCCCATTTTTAAATGCTTATAACTTTAAAACCAGGATTCGCATGGCAACTATAGACATATGTATTGATAGAAGAAACTTGTAGAATTATTTTGGTATCAAACATTATGCAATCAGTAAACTTCTAAGATAGCAAGAAGGTCTGAAAGTTCAAAGTGGTTGAGCCAATATACCATACAGTGTTGATACTCTTCTGCCACTTCACTATGACGACATGACGCCTCATACAGCTAAACGGTTTAGAATGGCTTTATTAATTAACTTTTTCATGAACAATCATATTGCCCAAGACAAAGAAACCCTGGCCCTTTCACTCCCATGATTTAAGTCCGCTCGATTACTTTTTTGAGTTATCTGAAGGACAGTACATCCCAAAACCCTGGACTATTTCTGACCTGAAACAGAACATCACCAGTAAAAACAGGAAGATCAAGAAGAACACATGCACAAATGTCCAGAGCTTTGTCGTTAGAGTAAAAGAATTTTTTGAAATATGCAAGGAGGCCATCTAGAACATATTCTGAAATACTAGGCAGCTTAATCTTGATAAAAAGGAGGTAATTTGATATGTCCCTGTGAGTGTAACTTTGAATGTGTAATAAGGGGTAATGCTGTTGTGTACCAGTTAAAGATGAGCCTAATGCCAGAGTTACGCTTTGACAAATTAAAAACATTTGAATGAGTATTAGCCAAAACCACAATCAAAAATCTTTGTATCAACATTGTAAAAGCTGTTTCGCTGAATTTGTCATTAAAATGATCATGAATGATTCTCCTGTCTTCAAATATTGATCACTCCTCTACATGTGACTCGCACATTTGTTTTTCTTCTCAGTATGAAA
>JXSR01S045336.1:76700-91679 GCA_000969725.1 Ophiothrix spiculata
TCTTTTAATGTGTATTAGATTATCTGCAGGAGCTTTGTTTGATCTTTTATCTGGTAAATCCGTCTCTGAGGTACAAAATTAGGATTTAGAAAACACAAATAGTCACTTCAACATCACAGAATGATTTATTGCAACTTAATTCTCTCTCAATTTGTACCTTTTATATGTATTTTTTGTACTTTTTGAATCTGCTACACTTTTAAGCTTTAATTAGCGCATTTTCTTCTGTATCCTTCCCTGTCGTGTCCTGTGCTTATGTTTATCAATAGGAAGGTCGTGTTGATATTGTTTGAAATTAGCGATGCATACACGCATCTACGCGAGTCTAAAACGTGGTATTTTATTCACTCGTCAATAACATCTCGTGGAGTCATTATTCCCTTTAGCTAGCTCTCCCGTAATGGGACTGTTAATTCAGGTTTGGCTGTAAAAGGCCACCAATTAGGTCCTACACGTTCCTTGTGAAAATAAGCAGGGAACAGAGGTGTACGGAATTTTTGTAACCAAGGATCATGGACAGCAGAATGAAGACATTTTAAACGTTTTTTCATCTATTTTCCATCCATATCACAAAATGCTAGTGTTCTTAATATCGAGTTATTATTACGTCTTTCACAATTGATAGGATGAAGGTTTTGTGCTAATCCGTTTCAGATATTTACTTATACTTACGTTTAAACCATAATAAACTTGCATACAAATCTCACATCGTGGTTTCCTAATAAATATTTATGAGGTATAGTAATCATTTTTTTCTTCCATTCTTTCAGCTGCAACCTTTTAACATGCATATGCTATTATCATCTAGTCAAGTTAGTGCTACCTTGTTGCCAGTTTACTACACAATACTCCGGGACAGTTGTGACGTCATAATTTATGCACATCACCCAACACGTGCGTTTTGGACCCAAACAAACGGTGTGGCCATTTTTGCCACACGTTAAATCTACGGGGCAAGAGTAGACATTGGATGTTATAGATATTTATTTATTTCTAAAATACATGTATCATAATGCACTTGATTTATAAATGCTAGCGTGCTATACCGTATGCTATTTTCATTCAGATAAGTTCGTGTTATCTTGCTGCCATTTATATTACAGAGTGGAGAGACTGCACTGATGTTTGCTTCTAAAAAAGGATACATAGAGATGGTCAAGTGGCTTATTCATGATGGAAACGCAAGCGTAGAAATTCAAAATAAAGTAGGTATTCACGTTCTTGTTTCATTCATTTAGCTGCATGTGTTAGCATACATAATTATATTAGTTATAGGTTAAAGGGGCATTGGACAAGTTCAGCATCCCCAGACTTTTCACCAAATATTTTGAGATTTTTGCATCATTTGAAGTATTAATGGTAATAATGGCAGCATGCAAAATTTTATTGTCAAATTCAAACTCTATACATCAAAATATTTAGACATTCTCTTATTTTTAATTATCGTTGTCGACAGCGATAAATACTGCCCTCTATAGTTGAATTTATAGAATTGTCCTTTTCAGGAGATCTAATAAAAATTAAACATTTCTTTTGATTTTTCTGCAATCTATGATGTGAAAAGAATGTTTTACTAACAAATCGTTGTTTTTTACTCATTGTATAGCATCAATAAATACGTTTAGAGAATAACCTCATACCCAAAATCAACCACTAAAATCAAGTTCAAATTTTTGACTTTTTTGAAGGTTATGATCAAAATTTTCCCGTTATCTGGTAATTGACTGTTATTTTCTAACATAGAATATGTAATTCATCCACAAACAAAATTTCAAAATTTTGTCCAATGCCCCTTTAATAAATGCGCTTCTCATGCGCAGGTGTAATGATACAAAATCAATGCACACGCGGTCAATTTTCATTCGTTCATTTCACGAGGCCTATAGGGACCGAGTGCATTGGACATGAATCAATCGAAATTAACCGCAAGTGCATTGATTTTGTCTCATTGTACGAGCATTATGGAATGCACATATATTTATCTAATTCATATACGACAGAAAAATAATGTTGTACCTTTTTTGAAAAGGCCTTTGATATGACCATCAAAATCCAAAACTTGCCTAAACTAAATAAATAATTATCCGACAAAAACAATGAAACACTCATACGCACTAAACGCCCGTCACGCATACCTGAAGGCAACAAGCGCAGTACACCACTGTTTGATTGGTTCATTTTTTTTGACAAAAACACACTGTTACAATAAATGCATGCCTTTAAAAGTGCTTAATATACCTCTAAGTTAATCTTTTCCGCTTATTCTAGCGAAAAAATGTCGACCCTACCACCTTCAGCAGTTCAGGGGGGATACAGTGTCCGTTCAAAGTTCGGAGGTCAAGGGGTGGTGTAACTCCGTGATTCTGAAATGTACTTTTAGTCCTTTATATAGCAGATATCCATTTCAAACTTGGTAGTTATGTAAAAATAGTGATTTTCTACAATATTTTGCAAAAAAACGGATGAAAATCGGATATTCCTTCGATGTTTTAGAAAATTTTGATTTTTGCCTATATTTACCGTACAAATGCCGATTTTTCACATTTTTGTAATTGATTGATACCTATCCATTGGTACCACATACGGATTCGGGGGACTCGCTATAAAAATAAGAGAGGTTGCAACAACAACCCCCCCCCCCCACCGTATAATATGTTTGTGAAAATCGCTCCGTTTAACTAGGGTTGGTTAAATAAGGCATTGAACTGTATTATAATTGGTTTTCTATAACTTGATTTTACTTTTTATCTAAAAAAGGGCTAATTTTAGATCAAAATACATCATTTTTAGCACATATTTTGAGATTTCATTATTATCGTGCTATTCGTTTTGTGATATTAATTATATGCATATTGCATAAATAAAATAAATAAATATATAAATAAATAAATAAATAAATACATAAATAAATAAATAAATAAAAATGAATACTTTTTTAGTCTCCTTTACCTTATCTATGTAGCAAATGTCAAAACAAAGGGTTCATGTTCTTGGGAACTTGATTTATAGAAATAGCGCCACCAATTATGTTTCTTTTCCTATAAATGGCTATATTCTATTATTGATCAAACAGCGGTGAGTGCATTGTGAAGATCCACTTCACTTCGCGTACTTTATATTCTTGCGATCTGATATTTGATCATTTTTCCTCTAAATTGAGTGACGCAAAATTTGCCTAAAAATCATCCAGAACTCGATTTGCCTTTTAACATCAAGCAGCTCAACCCCACTTATAATGCTTGTTAAAGGATAGAAAATGTCATTGTTTATTAGAAAATCAATGGTTTTATTGCATCGGTAGACCGTAAATGTGAGATTTTAGGCTAAATAACACGCAATATTTGCATGTAAAACAATAGGAATATAAATTTGTGCTGTGAAACCTGTTGATAGGAATATAAACTTTTAGCTTGTCCCTAATTAATCATAAGTGCATACATGTAGTTTTGTGTTTTTGAATGGAAATAATAGACGAGCCCAGCAGTATATGCTGGCCATTGCAAAATTCCGGGTTTTTCTGCATTGTTGGTGTGAGAGTCTGAGTAGTAAATTAGCCTGCATGCATGTTCCATGATGGTGAGTTTTCAGTTAATATAAAAACAGCGCCACCAATAATGTACCTTTTCCTATAAATGGCTATACTTTATTTGTGATCAAACAGTGGTGAGTGCATTGTGAAGATCCACTTTACTTCGCGTATAAATTTATTCTTGCGTTCTGATTGGCTAGGTGACACACGGAGTGCATGAATGTATAGTCAAGTTAGTGTTACCTTGTTGCCAGTTTACTTCACAATGAAGATAATTCACTAATACAAGCCCCATTTGTAAGGGTCCCATTTGTATCATAGGTGGACGATTTGCATTTAAGAATGCATCAATACTAAGACACATAATTATACATTATCAAAGGTCTGATGCATGAGTTTAATTTAGTCAAGTTATTGTCACCTTGTTGCCATTTATAATGGAGATGGGTGATCCAAAGCAACGTTTGTAAACGAAAAATTGGAAAATTTCATATTTAAATGGCCACAGAACCTAGCATAGACGTAATATCAACGAGTTTGTTGTTGATAATGGTGCTCACTGGTGGCGATCAAGACATGCAGGTGTTTAAAGATTAAAATAATTGCCAAGATACTGAATAAAGTTCTTGTAACGTTCGGTAAAGTTTGTGACGTCGCACGGAAATGTTTTTTTTTGTGCTCCAAATGACTTAAAAGTAAAAATTCTCTGACATGTTAGTGAATTTTTTATTGCGCTTTTCACAGATGATGGGTAACAATATTAACAAATGGTTTTAAAAGTGGTAGGGAATTCTATCGTCAGAATTTCTTTTAATGCAATGTTTTGTTTGGTAACGTCTGGTAACGTTTGTGACATTTTGGTGTTACTTTTTGGTAACGTTTGTGACATTTTTGAATGAAAACATGTGCTCATTCATGCACGGGTAGAAAAAAAATCAAAATTTCTGATTAGAAAATACTTTTCACATACCGAGTAACAAACGTTTGACTAAAAAAAATGTTCATATGGTCGAATAAAAAAGCTGATTTTTTTGCTTGAAATCAAAAAAAGTTAAGTTTTTACTGGAATGAGCCAGATACTTCACTAATACAGGTGCCATTTGTATAATAGGTGGACGAACTGAACTTATACATTGTTCTTACGTTTAAATCGTAATACACTTGCATACAAATCTCACATCTACGGTTTACCAATACAATAAAATCATTGATTTTCTAATAAACAATGACATTTTCTATCATTAAACAAAAATTTTAAGTGGGGTTGAGCTGCTTGATTTTTACCTACATTACCCTACATATTTGCCATGTTAAACGGTAGTTTGTGTTCAGGATGATTTCTAGACCATTTTTGCGTCTCTCAATATAGAGAAAAAATGATGCCAAAATATGAGCTTATATAGGGGAAAAACTGAGATTTTTGCATCAATACTTTGTCGTCAGAAATCCAAACTAAAAACCTGAAACAAAACTAAGCCACTCAACCCACAATTCAACTACTTTTGAGACGCTTTAATAATACAACCGGTGCGTCATGCAGTGGCGGCCCCGATCAATTAGTTGCGTGGAATCTTAAGATATCTGTGCTTTACTTTAATTACTTGTTAGCTTCTTGTGCGTTGGAGTGTTTGTGTTGATTGTAGGGGTGTGCTTGGTGTGTGGGTGTGTGTGTGTGTGTGTATGTGTGTGTGTATGTGTGGGGGTGTGGGCGTGTGTGTTTTAGGGGGGGGGGTGCGTTTATATTATATATTTTATTATGTCAAATGTATTTTGTTGTTTATGTTATTTAATTTTTAAGGGGGTTCAACACTCTACAGGCTTTTGCTTCTTGTTGCATCTTCTCCATATAAATAATACAATTGAATTGAATTGGATTGGATTGAATTGAAGTGTATATATTTTGTCGTCTAGACGATTTATGTTACTTTGTTGCCATTTGTGTTTAACAGAATGGAAATACTGCACTAATAAAAGCGTGTAGTGGTGGACACACAGATATTGTCAAGTGCCTGATTCTTGACGGAGAGGCAAGCGTAGACATTCAAAACAAGGTAGATATTCACTTTTATCTTCCATTCATTCAGCTGCAACCTTTAGCATGCATATGCTATTATCATCTAGTCAAGTTAGTGTTACCTTGTTGCCATTTTACTACACAATGGAGATACTTCACTAATACATGCGTCAGCCAATGGATGTACAAACAATGTCAAATGTTTGATTCATGATTGGAAAGCATAAATGTTCAAATTAAGGTGGATATTCAATTATTGCCATTGTCCAAATTGCAGAGCCATTTAGTTTGCCCTTACTTTTTTTTGGTCTTAAGTGGGGTGTTTTGAGGTGTTTCACACCTGTTTATCGCAGCCTACTTGCTGGTTTTTAATATTTTGATGCATCACTGTGTACTCTGTTTTCTATGACATTTTGATGTGAATTTGTGCAATATATTTATATGTTGTTAACCAGTAAGAAAGTCTAATAAATAAATAATTAACTATATCAACTTACGCCAGAAGATACTGAAATAATACACTTGTATATGTTATCATGCGTATACATATACCATAAACCATCTACTCACAAATTACATTTATTTTACGGGATTGAATGACGGCACTAATAAATGCGTCATTAGGACACATACGCATTGTCAAGTGTCTGATGCCTGATGGGAAAGCCAAGTGTAGACATTGGATGTTTTAGATATTTACTTATTTCTAAAATACATGTATCAAAATGCACTTGATTTATAAATGCTAGCGTGCTTTACCGTATGTTATTTTCATTCAGATTAATTTGTGTTATCTTGCTACTATTTGTATTACAGGATGGAGAGACTGCACTAATGGTTGCTTCTAAAAAGGAATACACAGATATGGTCAAGTGGGTTTTTCGTGATGGGAACGCAAGCGTAGAAATTCAAAATAAAGTAGGTATTCACGTTCTTCTTTCATTCATTCAGCAACATGTGTTAGCATACATAATTATGTCAGTTATAAGTTAATAAATGCGCTTCTCATACGCAGGTATAATGAGACATAATCAATGCACGCGCGTACACCGCCCTGGAAGGTTAATAACTAGAAACGTTTTTCGCGGTGTTTAATGCTATATTTTAGGCAATTTTTGTCATGTTGAAGCTACTTCCGAATTGAATTCCGGAAAATTCCGACGGATGCATTTTTCATTTTCTATTTTTCAAGAACAAACTAAAGCACTACATACTAAAAAATGACTGAATTAAGTTTGTAGAACTTTAAACAAAATAATTCATGGATAAGAAGCTGAAAAGATAATATCACTTTTCAAAGGTTGAATTTTATATTCATTAACTTTACTTCAATATTAAGGCCATTTTCTAAGCTCTTTGTGGCAAAATTAATCGAAAAAATCTCAAAATCGGTCCAATGCAACATTTTTTAATTCGGATATTGTTTAGAACACGATGTTTTTTGTCAAATAAGACACTAAATTTTATGTTGCATAGGTTGGAATTTGAGGATAATTACATCAAAAATAACATGTCGACTCGGCATTTTTCGGCTTGTTACCATTTGTTACAGCGTGGTGTATACGGGTGAAGACGGCCAATTGCGGACCTATCCATGTGTGATCGTAATATTAATGTGACCTTTATGTTTACCGCAGACCTTTAAGTTGATATGATTCTAATGTAATGCTGGGTTCAGACTTCTCGGCTGCAAAGAGACTAATTGTAAAGGCTATTGACACGCATTTGACGCATCAGCAAATAACTATGCATATAACAAAGCATCAATTATATATTGAGGACTGGCTATGACTGATGCCAGAATGATGGGCTTATGTTAATCAAATACTATTAGCTTATTATTATGGCTTAAGTGTACTGTATAAGTGGTATTTTTCGCGCTACATTAATTTCGCGCTTTTCGCGAAAAATGAAATTAGCCCGACAATAAATGTACCGCGAAAATTAATGTGGATTTGTTGCAAATGGAGTTCTATACTCGAACAATGTTCATATGCGCGAAAATAAAAACGCGCGAATGGTCCAAAATTGGCTGGGCGCGAAAATTACTGAGCGCGGAAATAAATGTGGATTTGTTGCAAATGGAGTTCTATACTCGAACAATGTTCATATGCGCGAAAATAAAAACGCGCGAAATGATCCAAAATTGGCTGAGGGCGAAAATTACTGAGCGCGGAAATATTGGCGTTTACAGTAATATTATGATCTCAAACAAAATAAATAAGCTTAAATACAACATCAATAAATCAAATTATGGACCTTTCTTTGCAGAAGTTTGGATAATAAACAACTGTTCACTTTACACTAGACAAATGATATGAGTAACCCGTAGGTAGCCGTTATTTAAATACCATACCCGGGTACTTAGTAGATTGTAATTTCTTGCTCTGTATCATGTGACAATTCAGCCCCCGAGTTCAGCCCATAAAGTGAAGAACTGCGAGCCTCCCGTTAGCCCCGGGCATTCCAAGTGCAAGCTTCACGAGGTTGCCAGTATAATATTGGGCAAATTAGGTAGTGTAGGGAAAAATCGAGAGAAGCTTCCAGGGCGGTGTAGCACGCGTGGTTAATTTTCATTTGTCCATTTCACGAGGCCCGTAAGGGCCGAGTGCATTGGACAGCAACCAATCAAAATATACCGCAAGTGCATTGATTTTGTCTCATTGTACGAGCATTATGGAATGCACATATATTCATCTAATTCATATACGATAGAAAAATAATATTGTACATTTTTTTAAAAGACCTTTAATATGACCATCAAAATCCAAATTTTCTCTAAACTAAATAAATAATTATCAGACAAAAACAATGAAACACTCATACGCACCAAACGCCTGATATGCATACCGGAAGGCAACAAGCGCAGTACACCACTATTTGATTGGTTCATTTGTCTTAATTTGTTGACAAAAACACGCTGTTACATTGAATGTAGGCCTTTAAAAAGTGCTTAAATTAATTCTTGAATAAGGTATTGAACTGTAATATTGGTTTCCATAATTTAATTTTACCTTTTATCTCAAAAAAGGGCTAATTTTAGATAAAAATACATCATTTTTAGCACATATTTTGAGGTTTCATTATTGGTGGTGATATTCATTTTGTGAAATTAATTATATGCATTTGCATAAATTAAATATTTTGAATATGAAATTAACATGAATAATTCATTCAGTCTTCTTTACCTTTCTATGTGGCAAATGTCAAAACTAAGGTTAATATGTTCTTAAAACCTGGGAACTTGATTTATAGAAATAGCGCCACCAATAATGTACCTTTTCCTATAAATGGCTATACTTTATTAGTGATCAAACAGCGGTGAGTGCATTTTGAAGATCTATTTCACTTCGCGTACTTTATATTTTTGCGTTCTGATATTTGATCATTTTTCCTCTAAATTGAGAGACGCAAAAATTGTATAGAAATCATCCAGAACACGAGCTGCCGTTTAACATGGTAAATATGTAGGGTAGTGTAGGGAAAAATCAAGCAGCTCAACCCCACTCAAAATGCCTGTTAAAGGATAGAAAATGTCATTGTTTATTAAAAAATCAATGCTTTCATTGCATTGGTAAACCGTAAATGTGAGCTAAATAACACGCAATATTTGCATGTAAAACAATAGGAATATCAATAATTTGCGCTGTGAAACCTGTAATGAGGTATGTGAACTTCAGTTTGTTCTACGGGTTTTCCCTAATTACCTAATAGGTTTGTGTTTTTGAATGGATATGATAGACGTTGACATGGTTCACATGGATTTTCCACCTATTTTGATTATTATGGTGTAAAACTGGACGAGCCCAGCAGTATATGCCGGCCATTGTTAAATTCCGGGATTTTCTGCATTGTTGGTGTGAGAGTCTGAGTAGTAAATTAGCCTGCATGCATGTTTATGATAGTGAGTTTTCAGTTAATATAAAAACAGCGCCACCAATAATGTACCTTTTCCTATAAATGGCTATACTTTATTAGTGATCAAACAGTGGTGAGTGAATTGTGAAGATCCACTTTACTTCGCGTATAAATTTATTCTTGCGTTCTGATTGGCTAGGTGACACACGGAGTGCGCGTGCATGAATGTATAGTCAAGTTAGTGTCACCTTGTTGCCAGTTTATATCACAATGGATAATACTGCCCTACCACGGCAAAAGGAAGTAAGTCACATTTTTAAACTTTTAAGATATTAATGAAAAACACAATTCCAAGTAATTTTAATCAAAGTTGATTAATTACCAGGGTTTATTTGACTCTGACAGAATTATAATAGCATATTCTTTAAGACAAAAACAATCGAGTCAGATTAAGGTTAATCAATGACCAATAAATCAATAAAAACAGTCAATTAAGATGTATCGTACTTCCTTTTGTGGTGGTTTATTCATGTAAAATACAATATGTGTCCCGTCATATCTAAAGGTACCTTAATACCGGCATAGTAAATTACAAGAAATGGGCCATTGAAGCTTAGCATAATCAAAAATCACGTCCAAGGTGAAATGGCTAATTTCATCTGAAATGTTACTTTTGAAGTGTATTTTATAATATCAATCAGGTTTCAACACCAAAAACATAAGACAAATGTTTTAAAAATCGATATAAAAATCCTTTCCCCTTTAAATTTTTACTTAGTACAAACCCCATTTTCTCAGAACTATAGTTTTCCGAATCAGCCCGATGTCTTTTGCCAATTTGGAGGTAACTTTGCAACCGAACATCTAATAACCAACAGTAAGGTGTCATTTTAAAGCTTAAAATCTCAGCTGTCAGATGAGACCAAAAAAAAACATTTTGATTTTGCCGAACTTAAGGTAACTTTCGATATAAATGGTCACATATGTCCTGTACTATGTACAAAAGTAAGTAAGTAAGTTTCCAACATGAAAATTGTTGACTTTCTGGTGACTTAACTCAGTATAGGTCAATATTAAGTATAAAACAGCATTTCGTAAAAAAATGTCACTTACTTCCTTTTGTCCTGATAGGGCAGAATAGGTGAACAACCGCACTAACGAATGCATCAATACGCAGCGGTGGAAATACCCACATGATAGTCAACCCAGGGTTAGGCAACCCCAGGTAACCTAACCCTGGGTTGTCTTACACTTATGTCCTATGTAGAACATAGACTTAGACTCCATACGTAGAACATACTACATTATGCTTCTATCAAACATGCCCAGGCTTAAAATAGGTTGTAACAGAAAAATTATACATTCTTGTTAGCGGTATCATGAGAAAACTAAAAATATTGACAAACTTTCCCTTATTTGAAAGGCTATCTTATTGGCTACCAGAAGCAGCTTAAGTGATCTCATTTGATGGTCGGGTTCAAAAGTTACGACCATTTAAGTAAAGACCGGTAAAAACTACTTGGGCCGATTTCACCATTTTCCAGCGCAAATAATTTTTCATGATTCAATGAAGATAAACAAATGCAGTGAGATAAAATTAACAAAAGGCACACTTTATTTCAAGAACATTTAATGTTTTTATTTTGTTTTCATATGAAAAGAATAAATCATAAATAATTTTATGATATTTTAGATAAAAGTTATGCTTTAATAGGTTAAAATATTGCTCATGTTCCAGAGTAACCATAAACAATTGCATCAAAGACTCGATATCTTTGGTGGAAACGGGAAAGCACAGATTTTTTTGCAATAATCTTTTTGCAGTTTTCTTACACAGTCTCAAATTCAAATCAAAGGAAAATATGGAAATTAAAATCAACTTACTAGCTCAATTGATAAAACTTGATTTTTAAAGTTAATTTTAGAACAAATAGTGTTTTCTTGACCTGTGCTTAAATCTGGGTAGTCTTAAAGTTCCTTTGTGCTGATTCTGCCATTTAGATGATATGTTGTCTCACCAACTAGGATATCTCTTAAAAATTGTTTTGGCATCCCGTCCAACATTACGAATACAACATTCAACATTCAAGTCATCATTATGACCTCCTGTATTGCTTTTGTTAGATGGAACACTAAAATCAGCCTTGCAATCCTGTTGAACATCGTATGGCTGATTTAGGGCATTATGTGCTATTATTTTACTACCGGTAAATGAATTGGATGAACTGGCCCAGGTGGTTTGAAGGTATGGTCAGTATAATTGCCATAACTCTGCTTGTAGATCATCAATTTGGATGAAACAAAGTGCATTTTGTAGCTAAAGAAAGTGGCTTTCGATATAAATAAATGGCAATGTGATACAAAGTGTAGCTTTATTCTTTCAACGTATATAACAATGTATATTTTTTTCTGTTACAACCTGTATATCATCTGACTATGATTACCCTGGGTTGACAAATGAACTTCATTAGCAACTTCAAGTTGGTAATTACCGAAATGAAGATCACCAGTAGACAGTCAGCTGTGTAGATTTATGAATTTGTGGTCGATAGGCTTATTGCTGCAATGAACGTTGTACAAAGAAGTGATTCATCTAATATGATATTGACTGTATTGGAAATCAGAAATCCTCTCAACTATGATTACCCTAGGTTGGCAATGAAATACAATAACAACTTCAAATTGTCAATTATTGAATGAAGATCACCTAAGGTGAACACAGTATAACTTGCTATAAAATAAAACCCATTATGCTGGTTTGACAAATGAACTTCACTAATAACTTCAAGTTGTTAATTCAACTGACTATGATTACCCTGGGTTGACTAATGAACTTCATTAACAACCTCAGGTTGTAAATTATGCAAGTATAGATCCCCCAGGGTGAACATTGTACAACCTGCTATAAAACAACGAGTACATTATGATTTACCTGCTTTGCACTACTAGTAATAGTATGTTCTACGTATAGGAACCTAAGTGGAAGACAACCCAGGGTTAGGTAACCCGGGGTTGCCTAACCCTGGGTTGACTATCATGTGGGTATTTCCACCGCTGCGCATCAATACTAAGACACATAGGCCGAAAACACACTCGGCCACCAAACAAAATTTTCGCTACCAAACATTTTGTCGTGACGTTAAGATGACGAGACCAAATAAAATTTTGCGCTAGATTGCACATGCTTTTGAATTGCCATATATATTGGACCAAATGTTTGCTACCCGTTCATACTTTAAGTTCGATGGCATATATTTGGTGACGTCACGACCAACTATTTGGTAGGAAAATAGGAAAAAGGAAATGTGAGACCGAGTATAATTCCGCCCATAATTATACATTATCAAGTGTTTGATTCATTTTGGACAGGCAAATGAAGACATTGAAAACGTTTTTCACCTATTTTCCATCCATATCACAAAATGTTAGTGTTCATAACCCTAGTCTTACCAAGCTTTTTTGTATCACGTCTTTCTGAGGGGGGGGGGGTGGTTACCACCCCCCCTGTGATTTTGAACTTGGGACCCCCAAAGTTATATTGTTTGGTACTATAGTATAGGATAGGGTCTCCTCTATCCATTGATACCAAGATTATGAAAATCGGTCAAGGTGTTACGTATTTATGACGTCATAAAGTTTTTCCTGACAGAAAAAAATCGACTTTTGGCAAAAATTGGCCACTTTTTCAAACATTTAAAAAAAATCGCTATAAAATTTCTAAATGTCCGATTTTCGTCAAGTGTTTTGCTAATAAATAAAGAAATCAACAATTCAAACATGTCCTGTAAGTTTCAAGTCAATAGCATGCAGATATTTTTCAAAATGGTGACCTAAAATTTTCCGAGGTGGCAACCCCCCACCCCTACCCGTCGACTTTGACGGCCTACTATAACCCCACCTTAGGTGGTACCCCTGATGTTTTTCATCAAAATGACCGCAAAGGATGTAAAAACAATTGCCCAAATGCTCAGGGTCGCTTTGTTTTGCGTTTTAGTGCAATCGGTGATCATCCGTTAGGGGGGGGGGGTCCCCTCCCCCTTAGGAAGACGAGGGTTAATATTGAATTATTATTACGTCTTTCACAATTGTATTTTAGATTGGAGATTTGTGCTAATGCGTTTCAGATATTCAATTATACTTACGTTTAAATCATAATACACTTGCATTAAAAATCTTACAATTACGGTTTACCAATACAATAAAGCCATTGATTATCTACTAAACAATGACATTTTTGAACATTTAACAAGCACTTTAAGTGGGGTTGAGCTGCTTGATTTTTTCCTACACTACCCTACATATTTGCCATGTTAAGCGGTAGTTTATGTTCTGGATGGTTTCTGGACCATTTTTGCTTCTCTCAATATAGAGGAAAAATTATCACAAAAATGAGCTTATATTGGAGAAAACTGAGATTTTTGTATCAATATTTGTCGACAGACATCCAAAGTAAAAATCTGAAACAAAAATTAGCCACTCAACCCACATTTCAATTACTTTTAAGACGCTTAGTGCAACCGGTGCGTCATGAAATGGCGGCGCCAATGAGCCATGAGGTGATTCGGGGTAGATCAATTAGTGGCGTGGAATCTTAAGATATCCCAGAATATAAATCTGTGCTTTTCTTTAATTACTTGCTAGCTTCCTGTGCGTTGGAGTGTTTGTGTTGATTGTAGGGGTTTGTGCGTTTCATATTATATATTTTATTATGTCAAGTGTAATTTTTTCGTTTATGTTATTTAATTTTTAAGGGGGTGCAACACTCTACAGGCTTTTGCTTCTTGTTGCATCTCCTCCATATAAATAATAAAATTGAATTGAATTGAATTGAATTGGATTGGATTAGATTGAATTGAGGTGTATATATTTTGTCGTCTAGACGATTTATGTTACCTTGTTGCCATTTGTGTTTAATAGAATGGAAATACTGCACTAATAAAAGCGTGTAGAGGTGGACACACAGATATTGTCAAGTGCCTGATTCTTGACGGAGAGGCAAGCGTAGACATTCAAAACAAGGTAGATATTCACTTTTATCTTCCATTCATTCAGCTGCAACCTTTAGCATGCATATGCTATTATTATCCAGTCAAGTTAGTGCTACCTTGTTGCCAGTTTACTTCACAATGGAGATGCTATACTAATACAGGCGCCATTTGTATGGGTTCCATTTGTATTATAGGTGGACGAACCGCACTACTACTACTACTACTACTACTAATAATAATAATAATAATAATAACGCAATTCTTATTAAGCGCAAACCACATCAGAAATATCAGTGCCCTGTACATTATTATTGCGCTGTTATTAGGAAATCGTCACAACCATATCACTCAACTAGATCGCAATCTTGTGATGCTGACCTATCAGAATTTAGATTGTTATATTCCCCTAATATCTCCCCAATACGTTTGGGTCGACGAAGCAATCGAAATTAAATGTCTTGCCCAAGGACATAACCCGTTGGCCGCAGCGGGGCTCACACATATTTCGTCCTAATTCAAGCCCAGTTCTTTTTCAACCCAGCAGGGATTCTGGTCAAGTAGAAATGATAATTAACTGCCGCATGCGCATT
>JXSR01S045344.1:6942-22701 GCA_000969725.1 Ophiothrix spiculata
GTACTGTGTCCTTCATATGAGTTTTGTTGCATGCTGCTGATTATTTTTTTGGATATTTCAGAACAACAATGTAGAAACAATAGTAATTGGGTTCCAATTCGTACATGCGAAGTCGCAATCATACGTAGTAAAATAAATATTAGACGAGAAAGTTCATAGAGCAGTTTCTACAGTAAACAATAACATATCGTCATTTTATGTTTTCAACTCATCAATTCGACATCTCGTCACTTAAGTCGTCATTTATATCCCGTAATTGATGTCCTCAACTCGGCACTTTATATGTCGTCACTTATCTCATAATTTATCTCGACAACTCATCAATTCGTCACTTAAGTCGTCATTTATGTCCTCAACTCGGCACTTAAAGCTGAATTCATACTTAAAACGCAATGCGTTGCGTTTCCAATACTTTTCACCGCAAACGGCACCGCAAATGAATTCACACTCAAAACGCAAACGGACTGCGGCAGTCGACAACATGAAAACGCAATGAAACGGTTGAGCTTTCCTCAACTCGGTTTGCGGTGCCGCATTCGGTGTTGCATTTTGATATCGATTGATCGGAACTCCTCAAATCTTTTACTACACATGCTCGGTGCGTCGTGCGTTTGCGTTTGCGTCGAGTATGAATTCAGTTTTAGTCGTCTCTTATCTCATCATTTATTATAACTCGAAAACTCGTCACTTAAGCCGTCACTCATCTCATCATGTCGTCAACATGACAACTTGTCAACTCGTCATGACCCTTCAGGGCCACCGTACCCAAGCACAGGGAATTATATGAAACGGGGAAAAATGAAACTGAAATTAACCAGTTTCAAAAAACAGTTGAAATCATAGGGCGGCAGGGCCTATGGTTTTCTACACTGCAAGAAAGTTGGACAATCTAGGGGTGATTTTGACCAATGTTGATGAAGAATGCATCCCTACCAACGTTGGGCAAAACACAAATAACACTGTTGAGCACACATCAATGCCCTAATGTTGGCTAAAAGTATTTGAGCGGAAACGCGAGTCCATGTGCCATCTGTGCACTCTAAAAAAAAAGTTGGGTTAAAAAGGGAACATGGTTGGCAGGTTGGGTAAAATTTGACACAATGTTGGGTTAAATTTGACACAATGTTGGGTAAAACGTGCACCTTATACCCAACATTGTGTACAAAATAAACCAATATTGTGCAAACTTTAACCCAACCTGCTAACCATGCTCCCTTTTTAACCCAACTTTTTTTAGAGTGGGGTAAAAGCGATACAAAATTTTGTCAAAAGTGTCTGATCTACGGTGCTTTTTTAGTTTGCCCAACAGTTTTTGCTACTCAGACTTCACAATTTATCCATGAAACCAACTTTTTTGCAGTGTTTAGGGTCCTTCTTTTTGTTGAAGAATGAATGAATATAGCGAACATGCAAAAAATATGATTCCATCAAATTGCGACTTGTATTTTAACCTGTAACAACCGGCTGTATGGAGCTGGAAAAACACATAAACCTGTCAAAAAAAGTTTGGAAACTTTTTTTAGCCGCCTATATCTCATTTATTTGAATCTTGTTCATCTATTTGATACAATATTTGATTAGCTAACAATCTCTTCTTTACAATGATACCAAATTTATAACAAGAGCTTGCTTTATGGCTGAGTAATTCTGCTTTTTAGCAGGTGGGTCAGAGACATCGTGTGACAAAATTGAGCAGTATCTGTGTCAATCCTACTGATCATGATGCTATAGGATAAATCAGTGAATGGATGAATGAATAAGTTGTTTGTTTTTATTAACAAAGCAAAGTTCACTTACCTTAATTAATTACGACTAAAATCTCAGTATGCACCTGTCCTTGGCATCCCGTTTCACGTAAATGTTTAAAGTTTTGATACCACGTTTCACCTAAGTATTGTTTCACTAACATCAAATGTTGCTACAACATGCTTTTGTAAACCAACTTTAAGTTGGTCTATGCGTGAGTTTTAGTAAGATTTAGTAATCTCTCCATGATAAATCTTGGATTTAACACCAAATGATCACTTTAGAGTAAGTACCAGACAAGATGAATTAATTAAATAAACTCTAAAACTTTTAATCTTATCCTCGCCTTTTGTTATTTAAAAACAAACTGTTATTCAGTATTACCAAGTAAATTCATTCATCCATTCATTACTGATTTATCCTATAGCATCATAATCAACAAGATGACACAGATATAATACTGCTCAATTTTGTCAAAGCTGACTGTGACCTATCTGCTAATAAAGTGGAATTACTCAGCCATTGAGCAAGCTATTGTTACA
Source organism: Ophiothrix spiculata (assembly GCA_000969725.1). Classification (NCBI taxonomy): domain Eukaryota; kingdom Metazoa; phylum Echinodermata; class Ophiuroidea; order Amphilepidida; family Ophiotrichidae; genus Ophiothrix; species Ophiothrix spiculata. The sequence continues at coordinate 9,231 of JXSR01S045344.1, forward strand.
AATTTGGTGTCATTTTAAAAAGGAGATTATTAGCTAATCAAATATTGTATCAAATAGATGAACAAGATTAAAATAAATGAGATATAGGCGGCTAAAAAAGTTTCCAAACTTTTTTTTACAGGTTTAGATTTATAAAGAGCTATAAAGGTTTAAGCACAGATGACAAACTACTGAAAGAGCAACAAACCGCGTTAATTTATGAGATTCCATGTATATCAAAATCGAAAGGAAATGTTTATTGACACTGGTGTTTAGAAATTTGTTTAGTATCTATAAACACGTTTACAAAGTGAAGGCAAACATGTGTTTAGAAAGTAAACACATTTTTTACAGTGTTGTCCATCATTAGCAATAAAAATATTTTTAGACATGTCTACATAAGTAGCCTACGGTAGTATACAAATACAATATGGTATCGAGGGGAGTAGTGAAAATTACTGATCCCGAAGTGTTGGATGCGAGTGACTACTTCCCGACGCGAAGCGGAGGTAAGTAGTCACTCGCATCAAACACCGAGGGATCAAGAATTTTCAAAACTTCTCGAAATATACCATGTTGTATTTGTTTTACTATACCTCATAAATATTTTATTAAAATTTGATATTAAGACATCAAAAAATCACCAAAAAAATGTCCATTCTTCTCGATCACCGTATAATTTCCAACAGAGAAGTGATATATGTATGAATACATGGGGTGCGATAGTAGGGGTGCGATAGTTTCTCAATTTTTTCCCTGTGTGGGCTTTACGCGCACTTGGGGAAATGTATAAATAAATATTTATGAGGTATAGTAATAAAACATAGAAATAGACCAATATTTTATATATAAACGCGGTTAACATTTCGAATGCATCTCTGTCTATAGTCATATAATAGTGGGAATCGGTGTCTCATGAGTGATAAAAGTTGGTTTCTTATCCAGACATCTCACTTAAAGCAATACTATAAACTCAGGATATAAAGTGTTAAAAATCAAGCGCCCCCTGTCACCCATGACTTTTGGTTTATGGGCTTATTGGGTTTGTTTTGGGTAGATATGAATACCCTCCAAACGATTTGGCTCAAAGATGCTTACTCTTTCTGTTATGGCCATTTGTTGAATTTAATTCCACATGTATTAGTATAGGAAAATATTCATATGCTTTTTATCCATTTTCGGTGGTAAAACAATTTTTTTCACAAAATACACTTGAATACGTTTTTACATTGCACAATTTTTCCCAGCGCCAGAGGGCACATTTTCCCCCAGTCACAAACCTACTCCCTCAATGTTCACTGGCGTAGCAATAGGGTGGCATGGGTGGACAAAGTCCATGGGCCCCGAGGGGTAAGGGGCCCCGCGAAGAAAGAAGGAATAGAATGGGAAAAAAGAAAAAAGAAAAACAAAGAAGAAGAAGAGAAAAAAAGCACAAACAGCGTAATGACGATTTGAATGATAAATGCGCAAACGCGCATTTCAATGGGGCCCAGATACTCTGTGCTTAAACGGGGCCCCTGTACATTACAATCATATGCATTTAAATACGTTGATCAAAAACACTAACTAAAAATAAAACGAGTGCAAAACGTTTGTATACAATGAATAGGACACAACACAGACAAATGTACAAGATTTATCATAGGGCCCACTAATGTTTAAACTATATTTTGTGCACGGGACCCGAGAAAAAACACTTTTTGCGTATTCTTAACTACTTTTAAAGTTGTAGGGGCCCAGAAATTAAAATAAAAAAATAAAATAAAACTAAAAGAAGAAAGTATTAAAGCCAAATTCAGATTTGAAAATGTTCATTTAAACGTAGCCAGCATAATGTCTATATAGTTTTACTGGACTTGTCACAAGCAAAAAGAAAATTAGATTTTTTTGTCAACCTGTTTTTAAGTTATATAATTTGGGGGCTAAAATAAATTAGAAAAGTTGCAATTTCAGAAATATGGTCACAATCTTCAAAACTTGCTCTGAACAAATAATTCTTCCTACTATACTAAGTTGGCAAAATAAACCAACTTTTCATTGTTTAAGTTACAAACTGATCAGAGATTGCCATAAAGACTAGCCCTGTAAAGGAGAGGCTAAGTTCTTTAATCACACATGTCGCACCCAATAACCTTTTGCTAGAAATATGACAACTTACACATATAATTCTAACGTAAAATACTAAAACTTTAGCGCACTTCGCGCGCATTTTAAAATACGATTAATATGTAGCTGACATATATAATTACATGTAAATGAAAAATACCTATTACATGTCAAATTGGAGCATGACATTGAATAGCCCGTATACTACTTTAAGGGAAAAATCATATCCTTTTTTCTAATAAACATGATAACTGAGTGTCCCGTATTTTCGTTCTACGAGGCAGGCAGGCTTATCCGTCAGGGACAATGACAGCAGAAAACGTGTACCCTATTAGGGATTTCATAGCAAGGGGGCCCCGCACTGCTCCATGTCCATGGGCCCCCGAAGCCCTTGCTACGCCACTGTCAATGTTCCCCCACTTTAGTTACCAACAGAAATTTCACACTCAATTTCGGCTTACCGGCACGGCACGGCACGGCACGGCACGGCACGGCAATCATTGCCCGGGGGGCACTCAACTTTGAAAGTGGTAGGTATGTCAGGCGCGAAGCGCCGAAATTGGGGTCAGGTGAACTGATTTTCTGTAAAAAAATGACCTTTGAAACCGATTTTTTGGGGTCTAGTGAACTGAAATTTTGTAAAATTTTGTAATTTTTCTCAAAAATGGGGTCAAAAGAACTGAATCATGCTGAAAATGGGGATCTAGTGAGCGGCCTGGCGGCCTGAAAAAGGGGGTCTTGACCGCCGGACATATATACCCTGCTCCCATATGTGAGTGCCCCCCCCCCCGGGAATCATTGATCATTTCCTTATGAGGCTATGTTCTAGAACAGCGCCGGCGGTGCGGTGCACTCTATACAACTAGACCAAATTTTACTTATTTCCCATTCCTTGCTACTCAGACTTGAAAATTTATCCATGAAACCTTCTTCTTCTTTTCCGGTTCAATTCGTGTTTTGTGTCAAGGTATATGTTGTTACTTACGTGTAACGGTATGTATCTTAAATGAAATATGAACCAAATTAATTCTTGAAGCATATTTATTTTATCTTATGATATCTTCAATCACTAAAATCTATCTCTTCACAGTGCTCAAAATTTTATTTAAACCAAAATCAGTTCTGCAAGCCCAGGGGGGGGGGGCACTTCCTAAAAACATGTGACGGGGATGTACGGCTTTATTCATTGACCTCCATTTTCAAACCTCCTCTCACGATCACCGAATGACCCACTTTTAATAGCTTTTAATTTTTCACAGTTTGCTCTCACTGAATGACCCCCATTTTCAACATGTTCTCTCACTGAATGACCCCCATTTTCCGAAGAAAACTCTATCACTGAATGACCCATGTTTTCATAAATAATTGAGTTTTACCATGTATTTTCTGGTGATTTTGACTCTATGTGAGTGTTAACACCTGTGGATCACACCTAATAGGTTGTAATTACCCCAAGGATAATTATTTCATGGTTTTTATTATATTATTGTGCAAACACCTCATTGGAAGACCTCAAGTTTTGCGATAAATTTGACCGACGAATGACCCCCTTTTTTGAGAGCTTTTTTTAAAATTTTATTTAACCTGACAGTATTAACATTTATGATTACGATTTATTCTGATTTGTCTGAAGAAGGCAAAGAATAAAATAAAATGAATTCCTGTGAACAGTGGGGTTTGCTCTTTGTTTTTGCAAACCCCATCTCAGCAAACACAAAACGTGTCTGAAACCTTCCCGAAACGTTTTAGAAAGGTTCTTAATTGGTTACGGTTTTGTTTTTATCAAACTTTTTTGAACGTTTTTGAAACGTTTTGAATTGGTAAAAAGATAACTTTGGTTAAAAAAAAAACCGAGAGAAAATCATTAGGCTTAAAGCATGGGTCTGAAAGGTTTTTCTAAGGTAAACTTTTTTTTAAACAGTTTCATGTTATGTTTAAGCGTTTTTAAGCGAAAAAAAACTCCACACTTTCACATTTTGAAACGTATTTTGGAAACGTTTTCTGACCCAAAATAAAATCTTTTTTAACGGATTTAGCTAGCAGTGACCCTCTTGTCCAAAATTTTCCACAGCAGAATTAAATTTCCCGGTTTCGCGCATGAGTGTTGCGTTTTCACGCTGTTCACACTTAATAAATTGGACGAGCGCCCTCTGTTAGTGTTATCGCTGGAAAATTGCAAGAACAGTGGTAAGTTTTATCAAAAATATGCAGAACTTCAATTGAAATGCTAAGACTATTTACATTTTCAAGAGATTTGGATATTGGGACACATTTCTGAGTCATTATTTGAACGTGATATTCTATGTATTTCTTGGAAACATTCTATGAAATTTCGTTGTCACCGACGCTAAGCTGTCGCCATGCCCATGTAAGTGTAACTTGTAAGCTTACTCTTCCTGTACTCATTTTCTGTTGAGTCGGCAAAATACCAATCTATTATCTGTAGGCCTATCTGTAAAAATACTGCCCAACACTCCTGTTGCTTTTGCAGGTGGAGTAAACCGAGCAGGATGGGGAGTGGCATGCGCAATGATGTATTATATTCTTTTTAGATGCTTGTACGTGGCAGCCATCTGATTCTGAACTCTGACTTTGACAGTTCTTCCTACACAAATGACAACGCATGTATTCTCAAGCTGATAGGCACAGCCAAATCTGAGTGAGGCACTAGCCACTACATCTATGTAAATCTGTGAAATTTTGAGGTAATTTTTTGCATAAATTTCATCTTTGGGTTTAAATCATGTTTGTTATAAATGATTCTACACTATTAAAAGATGTTGCCTATGGTGAGAGAAATTTTTTTAAGTTTTTTATTTTTCAATTATTTCATGTCAAAACTTAGAAAGATTAAATGGCAGTTTTACTACACATAATAACAAGTATACACACATGTGCGTACCAATATTACAGCTTCCATATTAGGTACGCACAACAGCCTATAGAACTCACTGCATGCATAAGATGAGTCCAAAATTTGTCACTGAAATCCAACAATTTCGGGACAACCTGCATAAATAACAATAAGGTGTAGTCCTGCCCCAATATACTCCTAAGCTTGTGCAGCCTGCATGATATAAACAAATGAAATCTACTTACTTTATTTGATGCTATAAAAATTCCAAATCCATATTCCAGTTTTGTGCAGAACAGATACAAAGTATATGTCAATGTAATTGACAGCAAGATGACACATGTCATAATGTACATTGTAGGTACCCTGCTCAATAGAGCTTCACTATACTGGTTCAAATCCACCTTGGTTTTGGTCTCATTGGGGGTCAGAGAGACCAAAGATTCAGGGAATCAGCCTAGACATTTCACTACATATTAATTAATCAATTAAGATATTTTTTTTAAAGTTTTATTATTTTTTTTAAAAAAGCCACATTTGAGCATAAATTGAGCTGAAAAATTCTAGCAAATAAATTTTGGGAAAATAAATTTAAATTTATTTTAAATAAATAACCCTAAATGGATTTATTTGGCTAAATATTTTAAAGACCCCTGTTCAAGTCTACAGAGTCAGTGAGTGTGTGCATGCTGGAAAATTACCACACAGACTTGCCAATTACTTCTGTGTGCAAAGCACTGTGAAAGGCTTGTAATGGGTCATTGATTTTCAAAGCAAGGTTGCATCTAATCAGGCCAGGCAGAATGTGTGGAATTTTTGAAAGGCATGGAGCACATGTGTTCTTGTACTGGTGTATGATTAGCTGTACATAAGCTTGGACTGTGGCATAAAAACTGGGACTTTATGCTGAAATTTTCACAAGCAGAACATATTTTCTAGTGTTAAAAGCATTTCTATTTTATAGAAGGATTATTAATTGTTCAAATGAGGATGTTTGCAGTTCATTATGGCTTAGGTAAGTCGTCATAAATCTGAGAAAATTGATGTAAACAATGAAAAATATGAGTGTCTTGCCTTGCACATGGATTTTCATTAGTAATAACATACGGGTATAAATAACAAGTCAAGTCATAGTCCCAGGACTAGCACGTATTTACTGTGAGTGATTGGCCTAATTCCAGTGCTTGTGAAGCGCTAACAATCATGTGCATTATGCTCAAGTTAAACGATGCAGTATGTAGGAAAATTTGATAAATAAAAACACTATATCACCTTGGGTAGTATTTAAGACTTTAAATCTTTTCACGCCATCTGCTTCTGCTCAGATACTTCGCAACATTCCAATTGGAACAAAGCGCGAAGGGATTTGAAATGACAAATCCAGAATATGTGACCGAAACGATGTTGGGAACAGTCAGGGGTAGAATACCCTTCTCTTCATGATACTGACTGCAACTGCATGTACAGGTATCATTTATGACTCTTCTGAACATGGGACCAACGGCTTTACGTCCCCTCCGAAGGACGACGATCTCTCATGAAATATCTAACCAACTCTAAATACGTCATTTAAGGGGCGGAGAAGATCGAATATCTGACCCAATGCTCCCACCATGCCAGATAAACACCTTAGCAAAGAATCCAAGATTCCACTCTGGCAAGGCAATCCTTCCCAAGAATCAAACACGGGCCCAATGTCCCGGGGGGGGGGGGGGGCCCTCACATATGTGGGCAGGATATATATGTCCGGCGGTCAAGACCCCCTTTTTCAGGCCATCAGGCCGCTCACTAGATCCCCATTTTCAGCGTGATTCAGTTCTTTTGACCCCGTTTTTTAGAAAAATTGCAAAATCTTAGCTCTAACTGCATAAATTGCTCAGGAAATGCGAACATTTTCAGTTCAGGAGGCTATTTTTGGCCAAAATTTCAGTTCACTAGACCCCCAAAAATTGGTTTCAAATGTCCATTTTTTACAGAAAATCAATTCACCTGCCCCCAATTTCGGCGCTTCGCGCCTGACATACCTACCACTTTCAAAGTTGAGTGCCCCCCCGGGCCAAATGTGTGTGAGGCGAGATCGCTAACCACTAGTAACACTACGGCGCCCCTCCGATCGCTGAGTTTATCGATCAATCAGGACACGCGCAATGTATTTTCGCTATCGCTGCATAGTTACATACCCTCTCCCCATACACACCCTGCAGATTTGTTTTGTAGGAAATTTAATGATTTCAATTAATAGTGGTACATCACACCAACTGCGCTGCGCGTGGATCGAAGACCTTAATTGGTAGCTAGCTTTATTTAAAACATCTTGGAGCCCTGTTGAAGATAGCTTCTTTTAGCTTACTTGGTACCAAGTAGCAAGTTTGGTTTCCTTGGCAAAAGAAGGCTAAACAAGGTGATTTTTTCAGAGTGAAATTGCTTGTTATATTTCTTATGTATTCTCAAGCTGCTCTCTAGAAGTGAATCAGATTTTGCTTTAAAGGTGTAGGTTCCTATTTTAGAATGTGTATAATTTACTTTTAACTGATTGACCTTGACCTCTGAAATGCATTGTGCAAGGTTTTAACCTTAGCTTGTGACTTGTTTTCTCCTGAGAGGCAAAAGAAAGTATGCAACCCTGGGGATGAGGCTATAATGTAAATATGAAAGAAATGGAAAATAGGTATATATACCAATTGATTTTACATTTTGTGATATCTCCAAAACTATAAGGAATTTTTAGGTGGAATTTATAGAAAAATATGGGCATTCATTTGGCATCAAATTATATACTACATGTACTTCCGGTTGAGCCCTGGGGATGAGAATGTGATCGGAATCTACACCTTTAAAAAAAAATAAAAAAGTGTTTCTAAAATACATAATAAATAAAAACAGTGTTTCTAGACTAAATTGCAAGTATCTCAAAAGTAAATTTATATGGGGTATGTCACGGACACCTACAATGATATCTCAAAAAACGATTTGTCCTAAAGTGATCGATTGGGTAAAAAACATAATAAAGCATAATTATGTGGCTGTGCAATGAACTAAAAGATAATATTTACTGGAACCGGCCTATTATTATGTTTCAATTTGCTTTTTACCCCATTCCAGTGGGACAAATCGTTTTTGAGTTATCATTGTTGGCGTCGATGACGTATCTGAAAATTGACTTTAAAGAATTGGCAATTTAGTCTAGAAACACTGGTTTTTTTTACTTTTTATATATTTTAGAAACACTTTTTACATTATTTATGCGTTTATAAAACAGGTATGTATTTTAACATGATTGTGAAGATTTGATATCAAAATCTTAGTTACTTCTTGAGATATTGAATTTTAAAGTAAAAAAAATTAAAAATAGCAGCTTGAGAAAATAATAAAATACATTGGTAAGAAATATATCAAGCGATTTTCCTCTGAAAAGTTACATTGTCGACCGTACCTTTTGAATGGAAGCTCCGATTGACTTCAAACAAAAAAGCATCTGAAAGGTAATTTTTCCCCAAAACCTGAGGTTTTATTTTTTGCCTTCCTGAGGTCTGTCTAGAGGATTTTGCGCATAATAAGAACCATTTATTATTATTTATTTATTATCATTATTATTTGAGCATCCCCGTATACCATTTATCAGTAAGAACCCCTCCCGAGTAGAATCCTGCATGCTTTCCTGTATTGTCGACAATCCCACGTATATAAGTAATTTGTATATGTGTATTGTATCCCATGCTAATTGTTGTTCACAATTCACTGATTTCTGTTATTTGTTTAGTTTTATCGCAAGATTATGAATCTATGATGTAAGATCATAACCAACAAGGGAGGACTAGTGTCTTTTAGTGACCTGCAGACCCTATCGGTCATCTTGAATCGTCATGGCGTCACTCAAGGGGGTGGATCCAGAAATCAGGAAGTACCTTCGCAAGCACAAGGTACCAGATGTATACGAGGTATGTTGAAAAACAAGTTGATTTGTAACAATTACACTAACAGTAAATTGATACAAAAACTAATATTAAAAAATTCTGTATTATTCATCAGAATTGTTCATAAATCATGGTTGGAAAGAGTTCTTGAATACAAATCCAAGATACCGGTAAGCACTTACTCAATATATTTTGGTTCCTGGCAGGAACCTTGGTCACTCTGGATAAGGAGCAGGGGCAACGAAGCATTAAACAAAGATGAGGGGTCATACAAACTCAGCAGAATTTATTACCAGATCATACAAAAACTGCAACCTTCGAGGATGGTGACATCATCAGTGTCATCTAAGGTTGCCAGTCAGTAACTCATCACCAATCAGTCATCGAGTGACCAAGGTCCCTGTCAGGAACCGAAATTGAAATATATCGAGTAAGTGCTTATCTTGGGTTTGTATTCTAGGAACTCTTTTAAACCACTATCAAAAATTGTTTATTTATGTTCCCAGTATGACCGTTATCCCCTTAGTTTAAAGAAAGTACAGAAAGGAAATCATGAGAGTTATTCCTCTAAATATTCAGCTAAGTAAGGAGATTGCGCCATGCCTGGACCAACGCGCTGTGTGAGTGCATAGTGACCCTTCGCATCGTTATTAAATGGATCGTTTAATTTTTCATCACAGGAAAATATTCTTACCATTGCATTCATAACATTCACTAGTTGTATATTATTTGATTGATCAATAAGTATGTTTTGAATCCAATTTTTCAGGCAATCCTGACGGGACTGGCTGTAACATGTCCTGATAAGCCATTTGATTACATCATAGAAAACATTGAGAAATTTATCCAGATGAGAGATGGCACTGTACATGGCTTAGAAGTGATTAAATGGTAAGTAAAAATTAAATTAGAATGAAACCAAAAATAAGTTAGATAAAGTTTACAGAAACCGTTGACTGTATGATCACCCAAGGGGTAGCGCTATGCTCTGAAATCTTTTAAAAAAAATAATAGGATTTCCAAACTAAATGGTCAATTTAGGGCTAATATTGGACCCTTTGGGTAGACAAAAATCCAAATTTTAGGGGTGTGATTGCCAATCAAGTGGTCTTTGGACCACCCCAAACCCCTTGTAGCGCTATCCCTGGATCACCTTGATTATTGGCAATTTTGTTCTATAGTTCAGCAAAAATCAATTAGGTTTGGACCTTCAGTTATGAAAGTCAAGGCCTGTTAATTGTAAAGTTAAATGTGTTTGAAATTCCCTTGGACTTGGTACCAAAGTTATAGGCCAAACAATTATTCATTGGACAGTGTAAGCAGTAATCCAGAGTTAAGGGCCCCATTGCTTGTTAATGCAACCTGTACCCTGCATTTTTTGTTTACACTGTCCAAGAGATTTTTGTTTAGCCTATAAGTGTGTGATTTTCCCTTGGACAGTTAAGGAACTACTGATAAATTGTCTCCTGGTAACCGGTATGAAACCGGGAAGGTTTCTGCAGGAACCGAGATGTTTCTATGAGTGGAATGGGGTTTACTTGGTTAGAATGGTTAACGGACGTCTGTTGAGCCCAAGGTTCAAAGGTCACTCGTGATGTGTTCAAACATGACATGTCATCTATGTCTTAGCCAGTGTTCCCACTAAGGTTTTTTAACCTTGCACCAATTCGAGCAATATTTGACAAAGTTGAAGAGGTGCTTATGACAAAATCATAAACTGAGAATGAAAATTAGCCACATCAAGCAAGGAAAAAAATCTTTTTTACACATTTTAAGAAACCTGTTGCGTAAATTTTTCCGGCTAAGCTGGCCTTAGGACACCTGCGTCACCATTTGACAGATGTACCGCCCCAGTCAAACTCCTTTGAACCTTGGCAGGAACATTAGTCTTACAATGACAAAGCTTCCAAGAGCCATGTTCATGTTTACTGTTTTGAGATGATCCAGATATTTCTGTTACTTAATCCTAGAAAAAATATATTTGTTTTTAAGGATTTTTCACACTGTTTACTTTCTCTAATCAGGGACACATTGATACCAGATGAATACAGACCACCTAAGCGGCTCATGCCAGCAGCTTATATGGATTCATTGTTTGTATATGATGAGGAGTTCATGCAAGTAAGTTTGAATCAAAAATTAAATAACTCAAAATGTGATTGGGATGGGGGATGTGTCTCTATGTTTTAGGGGACATCCTGCTAATCTGGTGGCTTACTATTATTGTTTCAAATAATTTTCGAACACAAACATGATTTCTGAACGCAGCCACCGCGTATCTACAAGTTGTGACAAGAACGGGATGCCGGGAAGTACGCAACACAGTTTCCAATCAGTGATCCACAATACCGTGACATCGCGTGTGCTTGAAAAGCGTTGTGTATGCACGCGCAATTGTGTTACGCCAGGCTCAAAATTTTTGTGTCCGAGAATTATTTGAAACAACAATAGTCTGACAGTTTGCCAGTCAGAGGACTCAACAGTCTTAATATTAAAAGGCTCGCTAGTCCCGAATTTTAAAAACAGCTTGCTAGTTCAAATCTTTAAAAGGCTCGCTAGTCCAAATTTGAATTCAGGTTCACTAGTCTGAATTTAAAAAATCCAGCTCGCTAGTCTGAATATAAAAACTCTTGCCATATTTCAATTACCCTTTTCAAAATTTGGACTATTCAGCCTCTTTAAAATGCAGACTAGTGAGCGTTTTATAAATTCGGAGTAGCAAGCTGTTTTAACATCCACACAAGTGAGCTGTTTGACTAGTGAGCGTTTTATAAATTCTAAATAGCAAGCTGTTTTTAACAATCAACTAGTTACACTGTAAAGTGAAAGTTCCTCGTTTTGGAACTAGTCCTCGTTTTTCTAAAACGAGTAGGGTACTCGTTTTTCTCAAACGAGTAGCAAAACAAGGCAATTACCTCGTTTTGGTACTTGTTTTGTTCCTCGTTTTAGAAAACGAGTACCCTACTCGTTTTAGAAAAACAAGGACTAGTTCCAAAACGAGGAACTTTCACTTTACAGTGTTAGCTGTTTTTCAAGATTCTGACCAGCTAGCCTTTTAAAAATGTTGACTGTCCAACCTTTTTCAATATTCGGACTAGCAGGCCTTTGGACATAAATCACTTCAATTTCTGAGTGCCCACTGCAACTTGAATGTTTTATATCATGAGAAATTGTATGATTCAAATTTTGAGAGGCATCCAAAAATAGCAGTAGTTTGCTAAAACAAGATCACATACTACAGGTCAGTACACCTGTTCATGAAAAGGCTTTAATGCAAGGCGTACGAACATCTAATTCAACACAATTTAAGATTTAAAAGGGCCTATTAAACAGAATTTAATAAATCAAAGGGTCACAAAGGGTCTTATAGACCCATGTATCCTTCAAATAGACATCTTGTTTTTGTGAAGTGTTGATGTATGATACACAAAATGCAGTTTGGCTTACTTTTGTACTATTCATTACTATTCATGGGTATTTAAAGTCTATCTTCTAAATAAGCTCCCTGAAAATCGCGTCCAGAATATTCAAACAATTGAATACGCCAGAATAAGAACATCCCAACACCAATAGCTCCCTTTTGTAAATTATATTTATGCAATATAAATGCATACACATTTCTGAAAAAAATTTCACATCACTAAAATAGCATTTCCATGTCAATGTCCTAATCACATTGTCACATTTGACCTTGTAGTTGACTTGTTTAGACATTGTTAGATACTTGTTATAGTACATAGTCGCTATATTTAAACAGCCATAATAAGAACATCCCAACTCCATGAACTCCCCTCTGCAACTATATGCTAGGAAAATTATCTAACAATGTCTAACAAAGTCAACTACAAGGTCAAATGTGACACTATGATTGGGATAAAAACATGGAAATGCTTTCTAGTGATTTGAAAGCATTTTTAGAGATTTATATGCATTTATATTTTACATTTTTTTTATATAATATGCATTTATATGCATTTATATAACTTAACAGAAGACAGCTCATGGAGTTGGGATGTTCTTATTCTAGCGTATTCAATTGTGCTTCTACACAGTCTGTGCGTACGCGTAATTCAGAATTTAAATCACCTGACAAAGCTGACGCACGAGTGGTCAATTTTCCCCAGTGACAAGAATTTGGCGTGATGAACGCGGGGACAACCTATCACATCCAACTGCGTGAATTGCAGTGTAGAGTAGAGTACTACTTGATAACACACATTAATGAGTAAATAACCCGTGAAACGGGGAGCTTATTTCGAAGATTGACTGTAGTTTTGTTAACTTCATTAAAAAGGAGTGAGTATAAAAAAAATAACTTCCCAATCTAGGTGTTTTGTGTTCGTTGGTTGGTAAATTTAAACAGATCTATCACTAGGAAAACCAGTTGACCATAAAGGGTTACTTTTGGTCATACTATGCCAGACATGATGATAGACACCAATTTGTATAGACTTTTTATGAACAAAGTCGTCCAGAGAGTGTCTATACAGTCATTTGTAAAGAATTTTTGACTATACATGATCATAGAAGATCATGATATGTCTTGAAGAATTTAACACTTCAATAGATCTATCTATTTAGAAGAGCAATGCACTTTGACTATTGTTAGATTGTAGCC